>BPLS01000518.1:1120848-1138729 GCA_019656275.1 Rhododendron kiyosumense
CCGCCTCTCCCTCACTGAGAAGTGAGAAAAGAAAATAGGACTGAAAACCCTAACTCAGTATGTGTGTATATATAGGCAGGGGTAATTTTATAATTTATTAGTTCGTTTCGGGTTCGGTTCGGTTCGGGTATCTACTAAACCAGAACCGAACCAAAATCCATTCGGTTATATTGTGTGCCAACCAAACCCGTACCCACGGAGAATATTTCGGTTATTGGTTCGGGTACCCATCGGTTCGGTTCAAATTGCCACCCCTACTATTGACCTCAACATTGTCGGAGAAAAGACCAGCTCTGAAGACCGCATTGTTGGGGCACAATTTTTCAAGTTGTACACTTTATACTTCTTGACCACCAAAACTTTTTTGAGGAACTTACAGATTAGTTATTCTCCTTGGAAGCAAAGGATGGAAGAGATCTTCAAATCACCAAAAGCAAATGAATGTAAGAAAATTTGATTCAATGTGTCCTCGAAAGAAGGGTCTTTTTTTCTTAGCACTTCAATTTCAGAATCACATGGTCCTTTTGGTCTGTCCGGTGGCCCTTTTGGTTTGTCGGATACCAAAGTCCATATGTCCAACCTGGCCTGGTATTGGACCATTGAATGTAAAATAGATATGGGGTGGAATTGAAAGAAAAGCACCTAAAGGAAAGAAATAAGAAATTAGGATTATGCCCTTGCATAGGAAGAGAAATCAGGTTACTCTCCTAGTTGAAATTCCAGAATGTTATCTACTTATCTTACCCATGGAAAGTTGTTTTTGTTCTTCATATTGGTGAAAATGGTAAGTACTTTGTTTTTCTCTTATTCTTAAGTTGGATTTTTATTGGCAGTCTTGCACATGTGATGCCTCTCCTGGAGATTGTTTGGTGTTAGGGTTATTCTTAATCTCATGGCTGTTGGGAAAATTATAAAGAAGTTCCTATTGTTGTGGGAAATTGCACTGCTTTTGCTGCAATCGAACTTTCTTCCCCTACACACAAGGCACTTATCTTTTGCTGAATCTAGGTGTGGATGTGTTCAGAATTGACAGGCTGATCCGCCATTTTGTTTTTTCTATCGGCCCATTCCAGTAAGCTTCTATCCTTGTGAATTGGATTTTTTTTAAATAACACAACAAAAAGATGGCAGGAAAAGGAAAGGGGCAGGAGAAAATGGAGTTCATGTTAATTGATGTTTCCTTGCTTTTTTTGTTTAGCTTTGCAATGACAATGGCAATTTTTGATGCAATGCTATCATATTGCAAATTGCTACCAAGAATCATGACGTTACACAACCTCATTGATAGTTAACTCTACCTGATTATATATGTCTTGTAGACAAAATGGAAAATCATGCATGCATTTCAAAATTTGGTCATTTAATAAGTTGTGGTAGGAGCATGTTTGTTAGTACCTCAGATGTCAAGTGTCTAGACCAAGTAATTCTGCTTCCTGGTTATGCCTTTAGTATCATTTCTAAGCTTCAGAAGAAACGTCCTAATGCATGCCATCCGTTGTCCTACTTGTACAATTCAAAACTTAGCTAGAAGCCCAGAATCCTTCGAAAAATTCGGACACAAATGGGAGTCCAATCCTTCACATTTGTGTGGTCAAAGCATTCCAGCCTCTCTGCTTTCATGGAGGTTTTTAGACGGATGATGATGAAATGTGCCTTCTCCTATAAAGAAACTCATAAGACCGACTCCGTTTGTAATTCCGGTGTTATTTTTTCAAATTCTCCTTACAGGCTCCAAGACTTAGCTGGGTATTGTTTAGCTCTTGCTATTGGCAAGGAATTAGGTGCTACATTTACTGATCGCTCATTCCGGTCTCCTTTGGTTGAACTTCTAGTGACATGTGGGCAAAATGGTAGATACAAAACATGGTTATTCCTTCTCATATTTTTGGGTGTTGCTTCAGGTTTCATATTAACTTTTGTGTTTTAGGTAAACAATGGAAAAGGCTACTACTTGTATGAAAGGGAAGCAAGCAAAAATCAGATCCATCAGTGCTTCAACTGATACTACAAATGAACAAATATTAATTTTTGCTTTTTGCTCTCTTGCAAGTGATACTTTTAAGGGTTGTTTCCATAAGAAAGAGAAATTGCAAACCCAGCATTTTTTTTTAAATTACACCTCTGGAAAGGTTGGATTATATTCTAGTTGAGTTCTCACATGAATCAGTTAAATATCACGGGGTGTCTTAACTCTTAAGGAATGATTGAACTTGAATTCTTGAATGTAAATCCTCTTTGTCTGGATGAGTTGCTGTTGTCCCTACTATCTATGGTTGCATTGTGGATGTGGGCTTGGGGTCACTGGGGTGTATGCTTGCATGTAGTGCGTAAGGTCATCTATTTCTCTATTACTTAGTTTGAAAAGTTGCTGTGTAGTCTTTACCTCTCCATAAATAATTTAGGTTTTGTGTGTTGACTCAATTCTCGGGTAAATAAGGGAGGTAATAACACACTTACTCCACCCTTGTTTCTGTGTAATTGGCTATGATGCCCTTACAACTCAGAGTTGGTACTTGTTCCATTTTTCGGCACTTTCTTTGTATACTAGAATGATATCTATAATGCATCGGTTCATTTATATGTTGCCGGAGTGAATTTAACTAGACCAAAACTAGTGTGCTTTGAATACCCCTTCATTCATTGTAGGTTGGATAATCGCGTGCGGTATCCAATAAGACCAACAATGCATAACGAAAATTGTTTCTAGAAGTGGAATTTGGACAGGTAATGTCTGCGTAATCAGGATCCATCTTTTTTAAGTTTTAATTGTGGTTGCTCATGTTGATTTTGGTAAAGCCACATGAGATTGTAACATGCTCATGGAGCTCTTGATGGTGAATTTGATGAGTACAACTTTGCAGGATTTGCAGCTCGTTCCTCCACCCGAAGAGGAGATTCTTCTCTTTCTGAAATGTTATGACTCATTGAAAGAGGAGCTTCAATGAACATTCTTCTTCGCTTTTTCACTAACTCTGTGTCTTTCCCAGTTATTAGATACGTTGTTTGGCTGTTTGTGATGGCCAATGGCAAGCCAGCATAAGTATTGACAAAGCTAAATGAGTTGATTGATTTCACTCCTGATGAAGAAATTGAACTTTTTGAGGTGAGTGATGTCCTAATAGTGGGATGAGTGCAATATTTCTTATTTCCTTGCCTGGCCACAGGTTAGGATTTGGTTCAGGAAGCATTCTAACATTCTCTTTAATGTCTAGGAAATAAAATTTGAAACTCTTGTCATGTGTGAACACATCTATGAGAAGCTCACATTTCGTGTTAGTCAGTTATGAACATGATTAATTGTCTTGTGTCACATCTATGGATATGTTGATTCTTTATCATATGTAATTTTGTTTTTGAGACTATTTTGCCCATTTCATTTACTTTTTGCACTAAGTCTTACATGGAACAATATTGTATACAAGTTTACTTATCTTATTTCAACGGAAGCCACGTATGACTCCATAGTGATGTCAATTCAGAAACCTAACGAACAAGAGGATGATACTATTTTCTTTTTTGAATAAATAAAAGATTATATTACAAAAAAGACATTAAGGGAATGCCTATCCATAAACAATTAAAGTCCACAAGACAAGTAGACCTTATACACTTGCACTCCTATTCGATTGAAAAAGCTCAAACCAATCTAGAAATTGGTCAAGAGATGGACAACAATCATACTTGTCCCAACTATACAAGCTATTTAACAAAAAACTTTTGATTCTAGATAAAGGCTTTTCAACCCCTTCAAAGCATCTTGAATTTCTTTCACGCCAAATCACCCACATCAAACAAAGAGGGATCATAGCCCAAACATGCTTCCTTCTTTTTCCCACTCTAGCACCTTTCTAAGCAATTAATAGTTCCATGACACTATTTGATACAACCCATTTTATCCCAAACCAAAAGAAGATCAGAGTCCAAAGCTTCCAAGCCATTGGGCAATGAAGGAGGAGGTGATTGACTGTCTCCGCATCCCTTTTGCACATCCAACACCAATTTACCAAGATTCTCCGTCTCCGAATCAAGTTATCGATAGTAAGAACCTTGCCTTGAGCTGCGCATCAAACAAAGAGGATGATACTATTTTCATTTCACTACTATCTTCCTTTATGAAAAGTATGCAACATTTTAGAGATCTTTACTTTCACCTACTCCCTTCAATTTTTGTCTAGGACTTTGGTAGTGGTGCCCTAACCTTAAATTGATAAAAGTTTAAATTTCTCGAGTTTTCTTCATGGGTTTCCTTCACTGGTTTTTGTTGTTTCTAAATATTCTCTACGAACTACATATTTTATTTTGTTGGGCTGGTCAAAATACTTGAAAGGTGATTGAATAATGTTAGGGTTAAAAACTGGGGGAAGGAAACAATTTTTCCTATGGTGAATCTGGAACTCCTGAAGACACGCGACAACATTTCATTTATGATTGAACGTCACTGTGTACTCTATATAGTTTTATTTTAGTGACTCGTTAAATTGCTGTTGGTGGAATCTAGTTTAATACCAATATACGATGTCTTTGCCAGTGGAAGCCCTGTCATCGCCTCATTTAGGTATTTTTTCCCCTATTAGGTTTTTCTTGAATCAGAATCTAAAATGCTAATGCTATAGTCTTTTGTGTATATATGATGTAGTGGATATATGTTGGTGAGTTGTTTCACTGTATACTATTTTTTTCGTTGTTCTCTCAGTGAATTCTACTCTTCCATTGTCATCATGACAAATTTCTTTGATTTCTGCATGGGCGATTCATCCTGTTGGTTAAACGGCTCTTAAATGGTTTGTGCCTAAGGACAACAGGGTTCTTTGGGTTTGATGTTCTCACATTGGCTTTGATTCTGTAATTGTTATACACCAAGGGGTTTCTAACTATGATTTGGTAAATCAAGGTTGGGCCGTGGAGGCATCGAGTGGATGACTATTTGAACTAGTACCTTTCATTATTTTCACTCTGTTTTTTGTTGTTTTTTTCTTATATTTTTTCCCTCTTTTTTTTATTACAAAGGGGCTAGGGCTTAGGAGATCACGATGGGGGTATGAGATCACGAAGAAGTACCTAGGAGATCACGATGAGCTGTTACGAGGTTTAGATCTATGGAGCCATCAATTTGACAGTCAAGAGTCAAGACAATAGTGTTAAAGAGTAGAATCAACTGATACATTTTGCTTTGTCCCATGTGATTTCTACTTGTGCATTATTTAATTTCCCCTCTAACCTTTGCCTCTCCTTTGTTTTTCAGGGGTGTTGATTTGAGAGTTGAATCGACTTCCCAAACTCCCTCGCTTTCTCTCCTTTCTTTCTTTTTCTTTTTCTTTTTTTGGCAAGGGTTTTATTGAAAAAATATAATATGATACATCAATCCTTTGTGTTTTTAGTGAGTTTGGCATACATCAAGCTTTAAATTGACGCATAAGTCATGCAATGGATGTAATTAGTTTCATCAACTCATCAAGCCTAACATTTAAATTGATGCATCAATCTTGGTTTGCACTAACTAGGCTAGTAGAATTAGTTTTATGTTGGTAATGTTGTAGAAGTAAAGGTGCATATTGGGTTAGTTTTGTCATCAACATAATCTAAGATAGCCCCAATTCCTTGTTAAAGTTATCTTCTCAGTAGCTTTATCAGTTTGTGGCATTTTGCGCAACAATTTGGGTTGCAATTGACTTGTCAATGAAGAAAACATGCTTAGGGTGATTAGGTTTATTCTCTTTCATTTTGTTTTTTCGAATTCAACTTGACATGATTTTTCTCCATAGCTTGGAGTCCACGTATTTGCAAGGCCTGGAATTATCAACTATCACAAATGAAATGCATATGCCTTTTTGATAGCTGATCTTAAATCAGTTCTCGCATTACTATGAGCTATCCTAATTAGAACTTTTTGATTTGCTTTAATCATATCCTGTTGCTGCAGCAGTGGTTTTCCCTTTGTGTTTGTGCGTGATTTTTCTGTGTAAAATAGAACGGAAGAATTAGAGGAAGAGCTAACAATAGTGGTTTGCAATTTTTGCTTTTTAGTGAGATAGATCAAGTACACTTATCGAAGGTGAGCAAGTTTAATCTATTATCAATTTGGGGTCAGATTTCGCTCAATGTTTTTTTTTGTTGTTGCTATATTGATGATCTACATTACAGCTTTGCATGATTAGATGCTTTGTGCCGTATGGATAGCACTAGAGTACCAGATTGGTTTCTCTATTTTCCTAAATGGTTTTTTTCTATTTTTGTTTTTTTAGTTTGTGCTTCTTGAAATCAGTTCTCACATTACTATGAGCTATCCTAATTAGCACTTTTGATTTGCTTTAATCATGTTTGCATGTTGCTGTAGTGGTTTTTCTTTGTCATAAATTAGAGCCATCGTCACTCCATCACATCATTTCAACTCTTCACATTCTTGGTTGTTTGTTAAGGAAGGCTGTTATTAATAGTTTAGATACTTATATAGACATGGTTAAATTAAAAAATCTGTGTATAAGTGGTTCATACCAAATTATTGCTATAATTGTGTGATTCATCATTGGGGATGAGCTTCAACTTTCAACCAATTCAATCTGAATCTTGCTGTTGAATCAGAAATTAAAAAAAATCTTGCAATGGATTTTGTGATTCACTATGATTCTGCAATTCATGTGATCCGCTATGATTCAGTTTTGGTTAATTGGTTTGTTCGAACAATGCACGAAATGATAAGGAAAATAAAATCAATTAGTTATATTGATTTTTATCCTACTAATGCATATGTACCATCGTGTGTAGTTATAGTGATTAGTGATGAGCATATGTACATGGATAGACAGATATAAAACTATGTGTTATAATTTTATAACCAAATTAGTGAATTTTACAATTCACAATTCACTTTTTCATCAAAGCGATGGACCAGTCAATTATGATTGTATGCACGCAATTTAGTGAAATGTAACTTTGAGACTTGCATTTTCACTGTTCAGGTAAGTGAGAACATCTTATTCGGATCTGTATTTCAGCTTGCAAGATACGAGAGGACAATAGATGTGATTGCATTGCAACATGACCTTGAATTACTTTCTGTGAGTATGTAGTAGAGTATTATTATTTTGATATTTTCTCATGAAAGCTCAAGAGTCTTTTACTGTTATTTATGAGCTGTTTCTGAAATTATGCCTTTTGTGCCTGTTATGGCTTATTTACTAGGGAGGTGATCTTACTGAAATTGGTGAAAGAGGGGTTAATATTAGTGGAGGTCAAAAGCAGCGGATATCCATGGCAAGAGCTGTGTACTTCAATTCAGATGTTTATATATTTGATGATCCTTTAAGTGCTCTAGATGCTCGTGTGGGTCGACAGGTAATTATTTTAGATTTAAATCCTGTGGTAATTAATTGGCCAGTTTGATATACATTGTGGGGGCCATTCCCTAACAACATAAGGTTTGGGCAATTTGTAACCAAGCATGATATCATACCTTTGGTTTCTAGTAGTTCTTGGGTTCAAGTCTCTATGTTTGCATCCTGTTTCTCCCTTTCACATTTTGCTTTGCACTATGCATGGATGTATCCGTCTACACGAGCAAGATGAGGTTGCGCGCAAGGGATGGTTTTGGACATCTTGACAAACATTGTGTGGGTCATTTGCCAACAACTTAAGTTTTTGGATAACTGTTGACCCAATTGTATGACATCGGTATCAGCTATCATTGTCACATCTAGTTCTGCTACTAGTTGGATCACCGGAGTATAATCAACAATTACTTGACCTATATTTTGTTTAAGCGACTTAAATTCTACTCTCTTCACTGCATTGTCTAGTCAATATCCTACCTATATAAAAAAAGCTAGTACGTTGTTTACCAAATTTTCAATTTTGGACCAATTTGCCCTTCGATTGCTGGTTCTGCCCATTACAGTATTTTCACTCCCACCCATGTGTAATAAAGAGAGAAAATCTGGGTTCCCCCAGCGATTTTGGACTAGTCTCTTCCAAAACACTCCATCACCAAGGACACCCCCTCACCCAGAAAACGTGTGTGATCCGCGCATCCTAACCCTGTTGTAGAAGGGGACAGAAATTACAATCGGAAAGAGAGAAGAAAACGACGACGACGACGCAGTTACTAATAATATTCGGAGAGAGAGCGAAGGAGAAGAAGAAGACGACAACGCAGTTTCTAATATTTCTCAGGGATAGATTCTGATGATGCACTATCTCTGTTGGTGAATCCGAAGGTTTCTATGTATTTCCTCCTCTTCGTACACATGCAGGTATCGATATCTTACGACGTTTCAAAAGTTTTGATTTGATTGTATGATCAAGTTTTCTAAAACTTATGAAGTTTATGATTGGTTGTCTCTGTCTGATTCTTCTTCATTTTTTTGTTCTTCGATTACTTCTTCGTTTTCTGCTTGTCTCTTCATCTTTTGGGTTTAGAATAATGTTTGTTCCTCATTTGACCAAAATAGGGGTACGTTCTACATGTTTTACTTATCTTTAACCAAACAACCCAAAAATAAAACAAGAAAAATAATTATCAATTTGCTTTGTTACTTTTACAAACAGAGTCAAAATTTGTAGAATCCCTCATTTTCCCTATGGATTCTTGCGTTTTCCTTGCTGCGGTCTTTGTTTGCTCTCTTTATGTTATATATAGCTTTGTAGGTGGCGTTATTTGGTTATATTTGATTATCTTGTGGTAATTGCAGACAAGTGCCAGTGCTTAAAAAGACGACTTGGGTTTCAACTGCTCCTTTTGATCCCTCTGGGGTCGCCCAAATGTTTAGGCGTCCTAGGTTCTTGTCTCTCTGTCTCTCTCCCTCAGATCGTGATTTTGTTGCCTTGTGTGTGTGAACATATTACAGTTGCTATATAGTTGGTAAAAAACTTTGATAATTTGATGCTGAAATATGCTATTGCCTCACCTGATCTTTCACTTTATCCTTCCTGCTTCTCATGATAATGATGGAGAGTTGATGTTTATCTTGGAATCACTGAGATGGCGGGTGTCGTGCTCAAAGAGGTTATTGGGGTTGTCGCCATGATGCCTCAATATGGTGTTCGATGTGAATTTGTTGTCGGCAGTTCTGTGAGCAGGTACTAATTGAGGGTTTATGTGGATGTATCCTGCAACTTCTCATCGCTTTTGCTTTGGTTCCAGCAATTTGATTTCTGGTACAATCCACCAAATCCCCATCTTTATATTTGTGTACTCGATCTTGGCTTTAATTTTTTTTTTTAATTTTCTTACATTGATGCTCTTTGTCATGTTTGGATGTGGAACGAAGGTGGAGGTTCGTTTTGAGTTCTGGATACTCCATCTCGTGCTTCCATTTTTCCCCAAATTGCTTTTTTTTTTTTATGTTTGTCATTTTGTTTTGGATACATTCTTAAAATGTCTGTCAAAGAAATCCTTTTAGCAAACACATTCTCTTGAGTTTTAAGGTAAGCTGTCTTGGATTATCTTCTCATTTTCTTGTCAATTTTTGTTCCTTCTTTTGTTGGAGTGTGGGCTCTAAAATTGCAACCAAAACTAGGACCAATTCTTACACTACTATAAGATCCCATCTTTTAGCCTTTTGATCTCATTCCACAAAGCAACACAAATCTTGGTTGAAATCTGCTCTAGAAATCAGTCACTAAAACTTGGAGTTTAAGGATATACCATGAAAATCTTGAATTCCACTAGCATTGTTATGAAAACTGACACCCATTATTGACCACACATGCTTCTAATGCATTGTGCATACCCAAAACAATGGTTTTGTGCTAAAAACTTTTGGGATATGTGAGTGTAAAGTACATTATCTTCCACTCTACTAGAAAATCGGAATTAATTGGCGATTAATCGCTGGTGGGGCCTATCTAACTAGATCCGACTAATTGCTATGCGGCGATTAATAGCTGATTACTGATTGCTATGCACTGATTAATCGCCGATTACTAGGCCTTGAAGCTTGAGGGGTAGCCAACCGCCTGACTAGCACCTAGTCACTTTTAGAACACTGTAATCTTTGTGTATTCAACAATTCCTCTCCACGTGAAAACTAACGGGCATGAAGATGTTAGTTATATTGTTGGGTTTGTTGATTTCAGTATATTATTGTATCATTTTTTCGTTTGCATACCCTTTTGTAATTAGTTGTTTTTACACAATTTAAACAATATCTTTAATTGTTGTATTCAGAAAAAAAACCAGAGAGAGATAGAGGGTGAGGAAGAGATGCGAGACTTGAGGCAGATTTGACAAGGTGATCCGGCAGGGCATCGAACTAGATGCATACGTACGTATGAAGAATCCTTCAACGGTCGTACAATTTCTTCACAAACTTCTTCCTTGGGTCAATCTCCCTCTCTCTAAATCATCTTAGCAAATGGGCTTAAAAGATTGGATGGGTTTGGCCATTGCACTTGACACCTAATTAGAACTCATTCTTTTGCATTGCTGACTGTATCAGCTCTTCCTTGAGGGCCATTTGTACAAAAATGAGCATCTTATTAGATTATATATCTAGAGAGACCATATAACTTATATTAATTAAATCCTTTATGCCCAAATGAAATACACATTAGATATTCGGGCATATACAAATCTTGTGGGTTCGTATTATTTGACTGAAACTATTGGTATATGTCAAATGTTCTGTCCATTAATCTTTTTTTAGTTTATATATATATAGTCCGGTTTCTATCAGGGCGACCTGATTGGAGCTTAGGTCCAGACCATCACTTAGCCATTGGATCATATTTTCAATGGTCCAGATTTTAATGAAATTTTTGCGGGAAAAAGTTAATCATGATCGGTCATAAACTTTCTGCAGATTTGGACCATTGAAAATACAATCCAACCGCTAAGTTCAAAAGTCCGGACCTCACACTAAATCAGGGCGTCCTGACCTGATCCTCAGTGTGTGTGTGTATATATACACTCCGGATCAAGTTAGGACTCCCTGATATAAGCTTAGGTCCGAACTTTTGATCTCAGTCGTTGGATTGTGTTTTCAATTGTTCGAATCTGGGAAGGTTTATGACCGGTCACAATTAACTTTTCTCCGGAGAAGTTTCATTAAAATCTAGACCATTGAAAACACGATCCAATGGCTGAATGGTGGTTCGGACCTAAGCGTCGGTTAGGGCACCCTGATAGGACACGGTTCGGTTCCTACCCACACCTCTTACGGTCCGCACGTCCCCTTTTCCGATCAAATTTCGATGATCTGAGCCGCTCAATATGATCAGAACGTGAATTTAAAAGTATCCGCGAGAAATCGGAAAAAAAATATCAGGAAGGGCTTGATCTGAATAGTTTTTTATTGAACCTTTCAATAAAAAATTGTTTAGATCAAGCCCTTCCTAATATATGTAAAATCACGTTCTGAACACATTGAGTTGCTTGGATCACCGAAATTCGATCGGGAAAGGGGAGGTGCGGACTGGAATCAGGTCAGGGATCCTTGACTTGATACGAATATATATATATATATATATATGTAATGAGGGGTGATATTGTTAAGAAAGGTGGCCCCACCTCTTAAGAATGGTAGATTTGTAATGAGGTGTTTGGATGGTTTTTTTAGGTGGTTATGATGGGGTTAGATGTTGAATGACTAAATTGCCCCCACTTAAAATTTTGAATTATCAAAATTTGTTTATATAATTATAATTACAGGAAATGCATATTTACCATTAATTATTGCATGAAATCAAATCATATTTATCATTAATTGTGGGATAATATAAAATAATTTTATTTTAAAAATGTTTAAACCTAGAATAAAATTATTTTCTTGAAAAAAAATTAAAAAAACATAATTGGAAAGTGAATTATTTAAAAATAAAATGTAAGAGAGATTCTTAAGGCAACCAATGTAGAAGATATCAATGGCAACAAATGTATAAATTTTAGATTGAACAAATTTTAAAACTCATTTAAGAGTTTTAAATAAATTTGGGAACGGCTTAAATCTTAAAATTGTACCAACATGAAACGTGAATTCACGTTAATGTTAGTGGTGCTATGGTTGGAACCTCTAAATTCCAGGGTGCAAAGCATAATTTTCATATAAAAACATAAAATGTTTCATGTGAATGACACGTGCTCCGCCAAAAAATTAGGGCTACGATTTGTTCTTTCTTCATTCCTTTTCTTCTCACCGCGGCAGTGTAGTAGTAGGTTCTCTCTCTCTCCTTCTCTACACGGATAAACAAGGGTAAAATGGTCATTAAGCACTCCCACAAATCCGGGGGCAAACCCGGGTAGGGGTTTTTGCAGCCAAACACCAGAGATGAGGAGGGGGAGATGAAATTAGGTGCTTGGCATATCCGGCCGCCAAATAGGCCGTAAGTTTAAAAAAGCCACTAGTGCTGGAGACCACCCCACTTGATTAATATTCTCCAACTAAAATTGTGTTTGGGGAATTATATGATCCCTTTGATCAAGTTGTGTAAATTCATAATGGCATGATTTGAGTCAGACTCAAAATGACGTTTGTTTGGGATTGTCCAACAATGATAAGAAAAAGCATGGCCCATTTTACTCCTGAAGTTTGGAGGAGTTTTGTGTTGTAGTTGGTTTTGATTGAAGTGGCAAAGGGGTTAAAAGGAAGAAGTTAGTTGGTGTGGACTCACCCCTTTGCTCTGTTGTAGGTTTGTGGTCTGTTTACATCATTTTGTAGTGGATTTATTGCATTGTTTTAGGTTCTTTCTCACAACGTTTTTTCTTTCACGTTCCATCCTTTTGTGCGAGATGTTTGTGCTAACAAGGCTATTAACTCTTGCAAAAAGTAACTCTTGCAATTAACTCTTCTCTTCGCTTTGTTGTAGGTTTGTGGTCTATTTACATACACGTTCGATAGTTTTGTAGTTGATTTATTGCACTATTTTGGGTACTTTTTCACACATTTTTTTAGTTGTTCAGGTTCATACGGAATTAGGCTTGTGGGTTGAAGCTCCTAGATTGCAATTATGAATACAGTAGATTGGAACTATTCTTGTAGATTACCTTATTTTAGTGACTAGTTAAAGATCTGTTGGTGGAATCAAGTTTAATACCAATATATGTATATAAAAGTCCTCTTTTTATGAGGGATCCCTTACTTAGCTTAACTGCGGACCTCATAGATCCCGATCGAATTTTGATGATCCGAACCGCTCAATATGATGAAAACATGACCCCACAAGAAATCAGAAAGAAATATGACCGGGAAGTGCTTGTTTTGAGCACTTTTTTATTGAACCGTTTAATGAAAACTGCTCAGATGAAGATCTTCCCGGTCATATTTTTTGCTGATTTCTCGTGGGGACCCTTAAAATCACGTTCTAATCAGTTTTTTCTTGAATCTAACAATCTAACACTATAGTCTTTTGTGAATATTATGTTGTGCATATAGAAAGGGGTTTTTGACTATGATTTAGTATGTCAGGTTGGGCTATGGAGTAATCAAGTCAATGAATATATCTTAACGAGTAACTTTCATTTCATTTTTTTTCTATTTTTTTGTCTTTTTTTTCTCTCCCCCCCCCCCCGATTGGGGTAAGAGATGATGAAGCAGTACCTAGGAGATCGTGATGGGCTGTTGCACGGTCTAAATCTAGGGAGCCATCAATTTCACAAAGACAACAGTGTTGGTGAGTAGAATCGACTGACGACTTTGTTCCATTTTGCATTGTCCCATTTGATTTCTACTTTTGCAATATTTAATTTCTGCTGTAATCTTTCCATCTCCTTTGTTTTTCAGAGGTGTTGATTTGAGAGGAGAATTGACTCACCGAACTCTGCTATCAGAATCGAGTGCTCTACGTATCCATCTCTTTCGCTAATATAATAGATTAGTCATGCAATGGATATAATTAGTTTCCTCACGGCATGAAGCCTAACATTTAAATTGATGCATCAATCATGGTTTGCACTAACTAGGCTATTAACAGAATGAGTTTGATTTTGTTTTCCAAACCCTGAGAGCCATAACAGAGCGGGTGGTTCAAATTGGTGGTTATTTCTTGATAGCCAATTTTTTGCCATTTTTTCCAATTAGGCCCTTCGATTGGGGGGCCACAAGTTTTGGGGTGGGGTCATTCTGGTCATTTTGTGGGTTCTGGGCGTGAGCTAGGGGAATTGTTTACGCATTGTGGATGTTAATTACAGATTACTTTAAAGGGTTTTCTTACTTTTCGGAAATTTGTCCTAAGTTCCCTTCTTTGTATCGTGTTTCTTTGTCCCTTAGCTAGGGGGTATTTTGGTAAAATTTGTTGGGGATTTGGGTGCTGGGAAACATAGGTCTTTTCACAGCGACTTATCCTTGTTCTCTCTTGTCCACTCCTTTTTCTCTCTTCAACCGGTGCAACTTTGTTCCAATTGGGATCTTGGACCTCCATTTCGTCGGAATTTTGGACCTCCCAAGTATATGAAATTGATTCTAGGTCGTTTGCTTTCTTTTTGTTGATCTAGGTATATGAAATTGATTCTAGGTTGTTCACTTTCTTTTTGTTGACTTTGATTAAAAGGAGAAATAGAGTTTTTTTTGTAGTATGTTTTTGGGTGTTTCAATTTTAGTTCATCGTGATCTGATGTAAATTTCTTGTATTAGTTTTAGAATGCTGTTTGTACTAAGGGATTTAGTTTATGGGTTTTAACGTCTTCTTTAGATGAATCCTCGCATGCATCGTAGTCTAGTCTGTATCTCGTTTCTTTTTTTGTCCATGTGGATCTGTGATTGGAATTTGTATCTCATTTCTTTTTTCTTTTTCCCTTTTTATTTACATGCAAGTCTATGTTGGAAAGTGTGGGCCTCTCCTTGACGGTTCATTTTTAGATTGGTCTGGAGTTCTTGGGAATATGGGCCAATTGCTTGGACTGGCCCGTAATTTGTTCTTGAAATTTTCTTGTTCCTTAGTTGGATGGAATTTTTTGAGTTGCTGCAATTATGCATTAGGCAATATTGATTTTGTGAAAGGGAAGTAAATGGACTCGTCTATGCCAAAGATGAAAATTTTTAGTTCCATCTAAGAACTGTTGCAGAGTTGTTATCACCTTATTTATGCATCCACATACATGAAAAGAGTCTTCAGAACTCTATTTAAAATTTGAATTCCTAAGTGAAAGTCTTGTTCAGGTGTGCTTCGAAGGCCTTAAAGGGTTCTCTTTGCAATCACGTAATTGCAGCTCACAATGAAACCATCATGATATAGCGGGATCCAGGAGCAACAACGATCAGTAGAGATGCGTTGGGGAAAGTTGTTTGACTTGTAAGCTTCACTGCCAAGTTTGGAGAGTTTTGGTTCATGTTTGTTGGACATTGACCTTGCACACGGTTTGTGTAAAATAGTTAATCTGGTTTTTGGTTTCCCTCCTGAACTGCCTTCTTGTTTCTACGGGCTTATGGACAAGATTAATTCTTCACTTTGTCAAGATCGGGGGGAGGTACGCAGAAGAGATTAAGGAAAGCACTTGGAGCTATTATGAATAGCAACACAGTCAATTTGGCAAAAGTAAATAGTGAGTACAAGGTATGGATTTTTGGGATTCCCGTAATGGTTTATGGAGTGATGTATGATTTTTTATCTTTTACTGAGTGGCTTTTTGAATTCTAGGAGGTGGATATTGCAATTGTTAGGACCACAAATCATGTTGAGCGCCTAGCAAAGAAAAACATGTAAAAGGCAAGTATTCTCTGGAGATGTAGATAGCTTGTTCTTTTGATAGGCATGCTCCTTAATTGTTCGCCGTTGTTTAACTTTTGCAAATTTTTTAATCTACCCCTGAAAGACTAAATGAATTTGGATGGATGCATTTTACTTTTCCCTTTGCAGCTATTTCAGCTCCAAGGCCTCAAGCTGATGTTGCCTATTGCATTCTTGCTTTGGCTAGGAATTGTCATAGACACAACTCGGTGGTATGTGTTCAATAAAATCATATGCCACTACGGAACCAATTATCTTGAGGTCCAATCTTTTTTTTTTTTGCTAAAGAAATCGCAATGGGCCAATAACCTGATAAATATAAACTTATCGTAACATATTTATGTGGATCATGCAATCCTGATTATTCTCTTTTTTTCTGCCCATTTTGTCAGCCTTTAGAATTTTTATTAGATGTTTTAACTAATTCTTTGGTATATTTTCTCCTTGTACTGAATCTTTTTATTTTTCATCTGTGATACTTTTGGAGCTATTGGTTTCCATTGGCAATTGAGGGTCTTCTAAGTCGTCACTCCTTATTTGGCTAATTGATATTTTCTCTGAAGGCCCTATGTGAAATCAAACTTGGTTATTTATTTAGTAAGATTGTGGTTTCTTCGTTCAAGAAGAAAAACCTTATATTGTATGGTTGTATGTTCACCGTAGCTTGTAAGGTCTATTTTCAGCTTCCATTTCAATTTTTACTTCATTTGCTGTCTGCTTGATTGCTCAAGATTTCTATTCGACATGCTGTAATTGTAGATGTTTGAACAACAATAGTCCGAATTTGTAATGGATGTGATTCGCTTTAAAATAACTAACAATTCCGTTATCTTTAAGATGGTTACTATTGTCATGCATGAGCTTTCTGTAACTGACGACTTCTCTATGTTTAGGTTGCATTGAAAGCCTTAATTGTTATTCATCATGTTCTGAGAGAAGTGGACCCCGTTTTTCAAAAGGAGCTAATCCATTGTGGAAGAAGAACCCATATGCTCAATTTGGCCCATTTCAAAGATGATTGCAGTCCAAATGGTATTTTCCTTCTCTTTATTTAGTTTTTTTCTTCTTCCATTCGAACTTACAGAAAGCAATTCATTTTGTTGATTATAATTGTTTTATGCGGTTTAACATCGAATTACTCTACTTGGGTCTGCACATATGCCTTATTTTTAATGGAGAGGCTGGAATGTTTCCGTGTATTGATGTATGATGTCGAGATCGATCGCTCTTTAAGGAAGCTTCTCTATTTCTTTGGCTGTTTTAGGCAAAAAAATGCTTTGAATATGTATTTACTATTTACATTGAGCTATGTCACCTTTGCATTTTAAAAAACGTCAATATGTTTTAAGGGGTTGTGTTAGTGCTGCAGCCAGATAAGTGCGGCATGAATGCTCGCACCATTATGGTTTGGAAATTTTTTTGAATGGTTAAAGTGGTAACCGTACTGTTATTTGGGAAAAATTATTAGGGTGTTAATTAACCCTAACACAAGTAACTTTTATTTATATATGGTGGAATATCAAAATAGAAGAATACATTGAGCAATGTGGGACAAACAATATTCTAACCCTCCCCTCAAGCTGGAGAATAGATATTACAAAAACACGCTTGGATCTCATGGGACAAAATCAGTTTTTTAATGCTCATGATTTAGAGGTTCTTGAAAGTAAAATCCCTTTATTATGTGATCTGTAGATACTACTTATGATAGTTCATAGGTTTTGCTTTATAGGTGGTTGTTATGTGAATAAAAAATTCAAGATTACATTTTCACCAGCAACAAACAGCCTCATAAGTAATGAGCACGACTAAAACATTCAAAGAACGTCGCCTTACCCCTAGAAAGTAGTAGATATTTTCTATAGAAATTAAGTCTAGATTCTAGAATGGATTATAGCTTTGTATTTGTGTTCCAATACTGACTCATGTGAATTGGGCCAAGTATTAATATTGTCCTTTGCAAGGTACGTGGAGTGCAAATTGCAACTGTGTCAATAATGTTTTAGGTCGGTTCATTTGCAACTAATGGTAAGTTCTATATGTAAGTTTAGTTGAGTTTGGTTTGTAGATTAGATTAGGAGAACAGAAAGCTTGTTTTTATTGGACATGGATAAAATGTAGGTCAACTAATGGTAAGTTCTATATGCAAGTTTAGTTGAGTTTGGTTTGTAGATTAGATTAGGAGAACAGAAAGCTTGTTTTTATTGGACATGGATAAAATGTAGGT
>BPLS01000518.1:1143103-1163409 GCA_019656275.1 Rhododendron kiyosumense
CCCCAAACTCTACTTAGGTTAGCAAAGTACACAGCGACAGAGCGATGGTTTTGTTCCAACGTACGGAGTCGTTTCCTCAACTCAAAACATTGTGCATCATTACCTTGTTGCGAATAAGTTTGGGCTGCAATAGTCCAAATTTGATGCGGGGTATCAAGGAGCAGGAAAGTATGACGAATATCAGCTCTCATGGAATTAAACAACCAGGTCATGACCAACGATTTCTGAGATTTAAATTTCTTAAGTTCAACAGTCTCAACAGGTTGAGTAACCGGGCCCTCAATGAACTCTGACATCCCTTTGGCCTCAATGGCTAAAGTAAAAGTGCGAGACCAAACCAAATAATTGGTACCATCCAATTTAATATGACAAATATCCAAAGGAGAGTTATCCAGAGTCTCTACACGACTCAACTCATCTTTGACACTAGCGGAAGTCTTTTGTCTATCCTCCGACATTTTAATAGCAGAACATAAACTCCAAATGCACAATAACACAGTAAAGTGCCTAAGAAGCTGTCGTAATGAAAAAAAAACTGTACGAACTCTAAGTCAGCAGATCTAGTTGCTGGAATATAAAATACCAGTCTATTTAACCTCTGATAACCCAAAAACTTGAAAAGTACACCTGTACGTTGTTAATCAAAGAGTTTCAGAAGCCAACAGTGATCGGGAAAAACAGCCGAAGCAAGAACGACGTCGGAAGCTGGCCGGTGATGCTCCGGCGAGTGTGAGTGACGTCGGAAGAAGGTCAAATCTCAGGATCTGAGTTCGTTTGTGATCGGAAAGGACAGCAGGAGCACGAACGACGCCTGCAAAAGGCGGGCGAGTCTCTGGCGAGGTTAGACGACGTCGAAAACTGCCGGCTAGTGTGAGCGACGTCGGAAAATGAACAGAACTCAAGGTCTGAGTCCGTCGCAGGTGATCTGAGTTCGCTGGAGGTAACAAATCTACTGGGTCTTCAAATATAGTGTCAGAAATTATCAGAAATATAGTGTACGTTGGAGGTGATCTGAGATCTATCGTTGTTGGTCACTAGATCGAAGCTCTGATACCATGTGAAACGTGTACCCAGAAATTGAGACCCAAAAAGTTAGGGTTTATTTCTCATTACGTTATACTTATACAAAATGTAAACATTAACTACACAAGAGACCCTTATCTCCTAATCTACTTACATACTCCCTCCGTTTCAAAATGAGAGTCCCTCTTTGGAACTCCAACTTTTTTAGGGAACATGTAATCATTACACATACTTTCCACCATTACCCCTATATTCTACCTATTTTTCACAATTTGTATTCAAATAATGGGGACACTTTTGGAATTTTATCAAATTTTCACTTCTATTTTTGGAATGGGACAATCATTTTGGAACATCCCAAAATGGAATAACGGACTCTTATTTTGGAACGGAGGGAGTAAGAGATTAAATGTAAATTACAACTAATTACATATACACCCCTAACTTAACAAGAATGAGATTAAATGTAAATTACAACTAATTACATATACACCCTTAACTTAACAAGAATGATTGATGCCTTTTCTTTTGATGCATTCAGACTCCACTACTCTCAGATTTGATGATTTGGTGTATCTTAATGACTTGATGCATCAATGTCATTGGTGTCAAAGGTTGGACTTCTGAGATTTTGTAACTGGTTTTTCATTTAGTTTTTACTATTATATTTGGAACTAAGTTAGTTCTTAAAATGAATGTCATTAATAACCTCATTCGATACAAGAATCCTGGTGATTGATCATAAAGGGTTGTTGCATCTTAGTTAATCTTACAACTGTTTTTTAAGAAGGTAAACTAACTATATACTTCAAAAGATATAGACGTCTTATAAGCCTTAAGTATTACATTACCACAAAATACATTCCAAACGACATACTTGGGTTACCTCAGTTTCAAAATTTACACAAGCTACAAACATATATTACAAGGTGTTTGAAAACTAAATCGAATCAATATCTTTTAAGAACTCGTGTCAATTCCTGCTACTATATTTCGAACTCAACTACTGGTATGGATGTTCATGTATATATTTCGACTCTTAGGTTGTTACTCACCTAAACTATAACTTTTGCTCCAAAGGTGTTGTTCTTTTCTATTGCCTAAGTTTTTTTCCAAATACTTCGAATCATGGGAACTGTATTCATCTCAATACTTCAGTACAAGAGATGAATTTTTCTACTGCCACAACATATGTATATACCAGTTTCCTTACTGTCTTTTTAAATCCTTCTATGCTTTTTGCAATAACTAAAATAACATGTACATGCCATTATAAACTGAACAATCCTTGGTCACAAAAAACCAATGGGCATGACTTGTATTTGTGACACTAATTCTGGGTTCTGATTAGTCAGCTGTGAAAATTCATGAGGCGCAAAAGGGTTTGTTTCAATCATGATGCAACCTTGTGTCTTCCACCCAAGGTTTATCTCTCTCTTTTTATCATAGATTTGTATTTGCTTGCATATGGAATGGCCTTCATTGTTATCTGCTGCTTCTTCCTTTGCAGAAGAATCGTGCCCTATTCTCACTTATTGCTCTGGTTGAAGCGAAGATTACTGTTCGAAGAAGGGTTCACCAGGTTTGACCATATGAGTTGATTTTTCCGTTAGTTTTTGCCCAAATCTAATACTAAGGATTTAAGGTACTGTATTCATTGATAACTATATCTACTACAAACTTGACCTGAGATGAGTTCGTTTCATGTTACCTGATGCAACCAAAGAATACCCATAGATAATGTAGAGAGAGAAACTCCCAAATGGGAGCCAAGATAGGAGCTTCGGTAAGCTTGGACTTCAATAATATGAAACTCTTGGCGGCTTCTTCAGACCATATGAACACCCTTTGCTTGAGGCAGTTGGTAAGAGGAGCCGTGATACTACTAAAGTTGGCAATGAACCTCCGGTAGAAAGTAGCTAACCTATGAAAACTCCTCACTTCATGTACACTTGTAGGCGTTGGCCATTCCACAATGGCCTTAATCTTGTCTTCATCCATGTGAACCCCTTTTGAAGACACCACATACCCCAAAAATACCACATTATCAACGACAAAACAAAATTTCTTCAAATTCCCATAAAATTTCTCTCTTCTCAAGATTTCAAAGATTTGTTGGAGGTGGGATGAGTGATCTTCAAAACACCGACTATACACCAAGATATCATCAAAGTACACAACTACACATATACTCGATAGAGGTTGAAGCATTTGAGTCATAACCCGTAGAAAAGTGCTTGGAGCATTGGTAAGACCAACAGACATCACAATCCATCCAAAGAGGCCATGAGGGGTCCCGAAAGCCGTTTTTCATTCATCTCTCGGTGAACTCGAATTTGATGATAACAATTTCTTAGATCAATCTTTGAGAAGACCTTTAAACCGACAAGGCAATCCAACATATCATCTAGCCTCAGAATGGGAAAGCGGTACTTGATAGTGATCTTGTTGATAGCTCTACTATCCACACACATCGAACCATCCTTCTTTGGAGTCAAAAGAGCCAACACCGCACAAGGGCTAAGGCTTGCCCTTATGTAGTCTTTCTCTAGAAGATCCTTAATTTGCCTTTGAATCTTTGCCCTCTCCCTTGGAGACATTCTATATGCGGGCTTGTTTGGAAGGGGCACCCCGGGTATCAAGTTGATACAATGTTGAATATCTCGCAAAAGAGGCAACTCGGGAGACAACTCTTGAGGAAACACATCAACATACTCCTCCAAAAGTTTAGAAATTGCCTCAGGAACATCCGACACATCCATATCCGCCATAGGAACCAACACTAGAACATACCCAATTTCATGACTTTCCTTGGGAAATCCTTTAGAAGCAACCATCGTAGTGGGAGAAGGCTTTGTAGTCACCTTCTCCGTCATAGGTAACAAAGTGAATTGTCGCTTCTCCTTAAGGATGGTGTAGGTATTCTTCTTTCCATCATGGAATGCCTATCATATTGCCATGGGCGACCAAATAGTATATGACAAGCATCCATAGGAACCACATCGCACCAAGCTTCACCAAAGTACTTTTGCCGAATGGAGAAAGATACCGAGCACCTTTAATCATCTTGATTTCATTGCCCTTCTTGAACCAAGAAAGGGTACAAGGATGGGGATGCTCCTCCACTTTCAGTTGTAACTTGTCCATAACCTCTTGAGAGACTACATTCTCTCAACTTTTGCTATCAATAATCATGTTGCAAACTCTACCGCCAACATTGCAAGTGGTGTAAAAGATATTGGTATGCAACCAATCTTCATTACTAGCATCATTAGGAGTAAGGAGAGTCTTTTTTTTATCATCAACGCATAGCCTTCTTCTTCCTCTTTATCACCTCCAATTTCTTCACATATTTCTTCATCATAAACGGGAATATCATCCTCACAACCTTTTTCCGTAACCTTCTCAATGAAAGGTGCCTTGTTACGACCTCCGGAAGCCTTACGACAATCTGAAGACATGTAACCCAGTTCCCCACACTTGAAGCACTTAAAACCTCCACTTTGGAATTGATTTCGAGTCCATGAAGTGCTGGATTGAGGCTGATTTTGAGCGGGTGTTGAAGCCTTATCCGCTCGATTTTGAGTACCAACCCCGGAAGAAGAACCCTGGCCACCACTAGAGGAAGAACCACCCCTAGAATAAGAGTAAAAGGGCTGCCCGAATCTCGAACCGCCTTGATATTGTTGCCCGGATCTCAAGAACTTCCTAGTTTCTTGCTTTTCGGCCACCAAGGCCCAATTGTAAGCTACCGAAACCGTCCACAAAGTTTGCATAGCAAGGGCATCTTGGATTGTGTTTGTCAACGCACTTATGTACCTT
This sequence comes from Rhododendron kiyosumense, assembly GCA_019656275.1. NCBI lineage: Eukaryota > Viridiplantae > Streptophyta > Magnoliopsida > Ericales > Ericaceae > Rhododendron > Rhododendron kiyosumense. The sequence goes on from BPLS01000518.1 coordinate 1,147,949, forward strand.
GCAACCATTTGATCTTCACTTTCATTCAAATGAACTCTAGCAATAAGTTGATGGAAAACCTCCGTGTACTCATCAACACTTTCAACTTGTTTGAGATTATGCAAATCCTTGTAGAGGTTTTGCATATAGTTGAAAGGTAAGAATTGCTCATTGAGTTTCTTTTTCTTTCTCTCTCATTCTCTAATTTTTCCCTTCCCTCTTCGTAGCTTAGTTTCTTGCAATTGTTCCCACCAAGCGGAAGCTCTTCCTTGGAAACGGATAGCCACTAACTTCACCTTCTTCTCCTCGGAGACATCTCCATAATCAAACACTCTTTCAACGGTATTTATCCAATCAACAAACTCATCCGGGTTAAGACTTCCATTAAACTCGGAAACTTCAATCTTGATGTTCTTCTCCCATCTGTAAAGAGAGTGAGTGGAAGGTGGTCTATGCCAATTCGGATCACTAAACGGATTGTCAAAGTGACTATAAGAGTCCTCGGACCGTCCACTACCCGCACGTGACACTTGCAAGTTTTGCACCATCTCTGTTGTCTCAACTCTTTCATCTCATGGTTTTGGTTGCCAAACTCATTTTCTCCACCATTGCTCACCATAAAGCCTCTACCTCTACCTCTACCATCTCTTCTACCTCTAGCCCGATAAGTCATTACAACACCTAAATTCAACTCCAAACAAGTAAATACATCCCAAATAATGAAAACCCAGTCAACGCAGCCACCAATTTCAATAGAAACAACCTCAAAAACACTTAATCAATAGGAATCATACTCAAATCGACAACTACGGAGCAATCTAGAAACAACCAAGCGAAGAAATAAGGATTCGATACTTACCCACATAGATCTGGTCCGAAATCAGCAAGAAAGGCTTGAAATCAGTACGAAATCACTGATTCTGTTCGCAAATGGGCTCAAATGTCGTTGTACAGGGCTTGAATCAGCTGAATAAGGGACGAACATCCTTCTACAGTGCCCAAATCACTTGAAATCAGGTCACAAATGCTAAATTTTGTCCGAAATCAATGGATCTTGGGTTTTCATGTTGAATAAGGCTTGATTAGGGCTCGAAACTGTTCGGAATGTTTCGATTAGGGGCCGACGAAGGTTCCTTTGGTCGATTGGAGTTCGATTGGCGTGATTTGAGGGTCGACAACTACTGGGTTTCACATACCCAGCTTCGAGTTGAATAGTACAGGTTTGATTACAGCTCGGATAGGATTTCCAAGTCAATTAAGGTCTGATTTGAGGGTTTAGGGTTCGATTTAGGCTAAAATAGGTCGGATATGGGTAGATATAGGGATTTTGAAGGGGTTTGAGGTGTGTAAGGATTCCGGTGAGGTTTAGGTTTCCGGCGAGATGAATGGTTGAGATTGAGCCTAGAAGCTCTGATACCAACTGATGCAACCAAAGATACCCATAGATAATGTACAGAGAGATTCCCAAATGGGATACAAAAGAGACTAGCTCTTGATAATATTTGTTCAAAATGATAAAAGCTACCAAATGAAAGGACTCCAACACCTATATATAGACCCAATACAAAAAGACATAAATACCCTTACTACATCATTACCAACCTTGTGAAAGGTAATAATTTAGGAGTTCATTCAAATTTCTTTTTTGTGGGTTTGGATTTACTTTTTCGGTGTTTCTATTTTGATTGGTGTTGGAATATTGGGGCTTTGGTTTTGATTCAAGTTATTGGCTAATAGGCTCAAACAACTATGTTGCAAACTTGGCAATTGAAAGCATACCGGTTGTCTTTCGAAGATCTATTAGATTGGCATGCACTCTAGTTATACATGTTAGCTGTGATCTTTGCTTTTGGGTATTGATTTGAATGTGTTGTGGTACTCATGCAGCCATTAAATGTCTTTCTGCTGAATCAATGCAAGGGACTAGTAAATTTTTGACTGAAGTTAATATGATTTCAACCATCCTACATCCAAACCTTGTTGAACTCATTGGCTGCTGCGCAGAATGAACTCACCGGAGTATAAACATTACTTGACCAAACTCATGCAAGGAACTTAGAGTATTTAGTTATTTTATGGACATTGATAATTCCACGAGCACTTATGTTAGTGCCGCGATATTTTAATTGGTCTCTCTATTTTACCTTCATTGGTACCCTCTTTCATCTTTTCCTCTATTGGATCAGAACCTCTCTCATCTGTCTCTTTGCTTCAAACCCGCTCTCTCTCTCTCTCCAAAATAGGTAAACCCATTTTACTCCCTGTCCTCTTGAGCTGTCTTCGATTTCACCCACTGGCATGAATCTTGAAAAAAAATGATGCCTTCAATTTCACCCCTGGCATGAATCTAGGAGGGTGCGAACAAGAAGAGAGTGAAACACAGAACCACACCAAACCAAACCAAAAATTACCATTACAAATGCCTTTGTGCAATTTTACTCTGTCCATCTATCTCATTTTACTTTAGATTCCCCTTTTTTCATGAGATAAAACAAAATTTGTACAGAATAAACAGTTTTTGTGGTGATTAGACATTGTTGTTTGATTTAAAATGTAATTGCCGGCATCCGAAGAAGGATGATGATGATTTGGTCTTCTAGCATTCTACTATTCTAGGAATGACGAGAGAGAGTGTGTGTGTGTGTTAAGAAATAAATGTGAAAGAGAAACATAGAACTAGAGGGTAAAATTGACAAATGGAGAAAACAGTCGTGGCATTATCCCCTCCTTATTTTATTTATGTGATTTAAATTCTACTCTCTTTGCTGCATTGTCCAATCAATATGTATTTAATCAAGTGTTTCCATAGTCTAGCAATACTTTTTGGTAAATTCCCAGTTAAGAAATGAGTTTTTGGTGAGTCTTTAAGCTCTCGCTAACCATTATTTATTTCCTGTGATTGAATGGTTCGTTTCACCTTTATATTTTTTCTGTGAGTACATTAAGCTCTTGCTGACAATAGTTTTTTTTCCCTTGTTTGCATGGTTCGTGGCACCTAGCACTTGATGTTGGTATAAGTCAGTATTGATATTCCTGTGTTTTTGGCCTTTTCCAATAAATTATTGTGGCATGAGAAGCAAGATTTTGCTGCATGGCTTTGTCCTCTAGGATTAGTTTATTTATACACGGTTGTCTTTATTTTTTCAGAGTCGTTGTGTGGTTATTTTTTGCTTTTTTTCAAATGCCAAATTTTCGACGTAGTTTGTTTTCAGCACCTACTCTCACTATCACTTTGCCCTCCAAAAGCTTAGGTTGCCATTCTTGCCTTATAGTTGTCTCTTTTCCTTGTCATGGATGAATAGTTAGAATAAAACAAGTTAATGTCTATATATGGTGAAGATGATATACAATAGAGACATTGTCAAATACAGAAGGAAAGCTCTAGGAATACATGGTGTTTTCTGCTTGGGGAGTTTTCCAAAGGCAAACTATTTTTAAGATTGATACTTTAGTGATATCAATTACCCTTGAACCTTGTGGCAAGAACTACATTTATAGAGCAATCAAGGATTGGCTTCCGTTTGTAGATGTCAAGTTATAGCTAAGGTACTGAAGCGTTACTCAAATACTTTTGCCCAAGGAAAATGACCATAGGCTATAGTAGAATGAACTAGAACTGGTCTCCCTCATTTATGTTGCTAATTTTTTTTTTTTGAGGAATTTGATGAAGGCTTTAGTGGTTTGTGGATGTCTACTGGTATGATGTCATTATAGGGTTTGCTTTTAATAGACGTTGCATTTTTTAGAGACTATCTTTTTGGTTTCTTATTGGTTGCTATGCTCGTGATATGACATAACCCTTGAACCATGTGGCAAGAACTACATTTATAGAGCAATCAAGGATTGGCTTCCGTTTGTAGATGTCAAGTTATAGCTAAGGTACTCAAGCATTACTCAAATACTTTTGCCCAAGGAAAATAACCATGCTCTAAGATTTTCTTTGGGGAGGAGTGGGGGAAGAATTTATGTACCATTTAGTAGATTGGGATACGGTTTGTGCTCCTATTAGGAAGGGAGGTTTGGGAGTGAAGAAGCTAAAATTATTTAATCAAGCTTTGTTGGTTAAATAGCTTTGATTTTATTGTGAAAGGGAGAGTAATCTTCCCTCACTGTGAGCAAGCCTTATGGCGTGGCTCTTTGGAGGGGTATTATGAATGGGTGGGATGCTTTTGCGAGGAATATTCATATGGTGGTTGGCGATGGGAGAAGGGTGAAGTTTTGGGATCATGTGTGGTGTGGGGATGTGAGCCTTCGCGTTTTTTTTCCAACTATTTATAGTTTGTCTTGTGACAGGGAGGCATCCGTTTCTAATTATCTTCACCTTAGTGATGGGGCTACAGTGTGGGACATTAAGTTACGAAGGGAAGTTTTAATTGGGAGGAGGAATTTTTGTCTTTGCTTGCTAGAGTGTATGATATTCGTGGGATAAGGGGGATGAGATGCTATGGTAGTTGTCTAAATCAGGGTCCTTTAAGGTGAAATCCTACTACCAATCATTTTGTGGATTTGGTAATCCATCTCTTCCTTGGAAAGCAATATGGAAAACTATGGCACCTTTGAAAGTGAGTTTCTTTGAGTGATGTGCGGCTCAAGGCAAGATTCTCACTTTAGACAATCTAATCCGAAGGGGGAGAGTTATTGTGAATTGGTGTTGTATGTGCAAAAGGGATGCGGAGACGGTCAATCATCTCCTTATTCACTGTGCGTGGGCATGGGAGCTGTGGTGCTTGGTGTTGTCATGGTTTGGGGTGCATTGGGTCATGCCGAGGAATATTATGGAACTTTTAATCGTTTGGAGAGGTGTTAGAGTTGGGAAGAGTAGACGGCATGTTTAGGCCATGATTCCTCTTTGCTTAATCTGGGTTATATGGCGAGAGAGAAATTCTAGATGTTTTGAAGGAATCAAGCATTTGTTGGTTAGACTAAAGAGTCTTTTGGTGAATAGTTTGTATAGCTGGGAGAAAAGAGATTGTAGTCCTATTGATCAGTTTTAAGATTGGTTTGCTCTTTTCTTTTCACTCGGAGGTGTATAGGGCCTTTTTTTTTGTCTTCGGCCTTTTTTTGTATACGGGCAGCATTCCATTAATGTCTTGTTCTAATATATTTATTTACTTATAAAAAAAAAAAAGTAGAATGAACTAGAATTGGTCTCCCTCATTTATGTTGCTATTTTTTTTATTTTATTTTAGGAATTTGATGAAGGCTTTAGTGGTTTGTCGATGTATACTGGTATGATGTCATTATAGGGTTTGCTTTTAATAGATTTTGCATTTTGTAGAGACTATCTTTTTGGTTTCTTATTGGTCGCTATTCTCGTGATATGACACAACAAAAGTTACAATCTCTAAATATCATTCTCTACACTTTGTTTTGATTATGGGTAAGCTTCCTTTTAGTGGTTTGTTTCTTATTGCTTGTTATGCTTGTGATATGACTTAACGAAATTTATGCTTTGAATGTAATTCTCTGCACTTTTGTTTTGATTGTGGGTAAGCTTCCTTCTGCTAATTTTTTTTTTTAATGCTTGACCACTCTATTTTTGAGGTGATGTTAGAATTGAAATCATGTTCTGGAAGGAGCAATAGGAAAGACTTTTGGGTGGATTAATTTAAGTACCGTTCATTGGAAGAACTTGTTCAAAAAAAAAAAGGTTTAGTTGATTTGCTTTCCTCCAAAGTTATGAACACTTCAGTGACATTTCCCTGCTTTATGTATGCGTAGGTTTAAGAAATCAGGTTTCAAGTGTATTTGATAGGGTCTACTATTTCTGTTGGCTGTGACTAGAGCAAACAAACAACTCTAATTCTTGGTTCCGATCAGTCATTTGTGAAAAATCATGAGGCGTAACAGGGTTTATGGGTTTCAATCACATATATGCTCTTGTGCCTTAACCGCTTTCTGCTCCCTCCTTCCCTATTCACAGAAGAATCATGCCCTATTCTTACTTATTGCACTAGTTGAAATGAAGATGATTGTTCGAAGCAGGGTTCAATAGGTTGAGTTGATTTTTCCTAGAGTTTTTGCCCAAATCCAATACTAAGGTTTTAATCAGGGGTATGAATACTGGACCGGTACGGCCGGGATGTACCAATTTGTAGATATTCCGGTTCACTAAACGTTCAATTCCGTTTTGGCCAATATTCTGGCCCATATCAGCAGATTTCAGGATTACCGGTCGATACCGGCCTCTTTCTGGCTATACCGCTCCTTTTCGGTAGAGTACCGGTCATCATCTCCGGGTTGTAGATAATCTTTATAAAGCTGTGAAAACGTTAGGAGGAGGGGGGGCTATTCTCCCTATAAAGGCTTTTTTTTCCACTTTTCTATTAAAAAACTGTATGATGGGGTTTGATTTTCAAAGAGTATATACGCTTCCTATTTCTCTATAGAATGGTTTTTTTTGTTTTTGTTTTATAAATATCACTACTTAAAGCAGCGATCCATACGAAACGGTACCCAGTATTTCACCAGCATCGGTATGTACCTTACCTATAAGACACTGGTACTCAAGCCGGGACGGTATTTAGAACCTTGGTTTTAATAATCCATATTCATTGAAACCTGTAGTTGCTGCAAATTTGACTCGAGATGAGTTCGCCCCAACCTTGTGAAAGGTAATAATTTTGACGTTCTCGTAGATTTTTCTTTTAAGAGGGTTTGTATTTACTTTTTTGGTGTTTATATTTTTAGTGGTGAAAGAAATTTGGGGATTTTGTTTTGATACAACACTTTGTTCCAAGTTATTGGCTATTAGGCTCAAACAATGGTGTTAGGCAATTGGTCAATGAAAGTGATTGGTTGTCTTTCAAAGGGTCTATTAGATTTAGCATATACTCTACTAAGTTGGTGACATAATTTTATTTGGTGATGCAGATTTTGAACTAAATATTGTGAAAAGACTGTTGAGGTGCAATGGATGGCATTAGGATTGAAAGGTAAATTTCAAGAAAATGGCTTGTGGGGTATATTTGTTGTCCTATAGTGATTTTTGATTGAATTTCTCAAATGCAAACCTTTTAAATGTCTTGTTTGCCATAAGGTGTAAATCCGAGTTCTCTAAAATTAGGAACTTGAAAGTTAGAAGCTGGTTAATGATAGATTTAATTCGAAATTAGCTCATTGCACAAGTATATATCGTGGGATAACCTTAATCAATGCCCTCATGTTATGCTTCTACCCAGTTCCGAAACTGTGCCTGTAAAATTGGAGAAAATGTAGAGTTGGAGAGCAGAGAAAGAAGTTTTACTTGAAATTGGGAAAAACTAGAATTGTATGTGAAGTTGTGGAGTAACCATTTGGAAAGCCTAGATATGAAAATATTATTGGTATGATGGTGGAGTATTTCAATAGAAAAAGAGTTTCAAATTTGTAAGGGAGCCTATATATTTGAATAAAGAAAATGTAACATTTAGGGATATGCTCATTTTGCACAGAAGTGCTAATCATGTGAAACGCAGATGACACTTTGATGCGGAATTTGTCTGCAGGCAACTTGAAATGTGACAGAGAGTTGTTATTAGGATCGTTTGAAAAATCTGTCCTGCCAAAGTTCCAAGTCTAAATTTTGTTAGCATTTATTGGAATCACTAGCTAGAAGGCATATATTTGCGAAGTACAAAAATAATATACGCATAATATTGTAGTGGAGTAAAGTACCACTAAATTAAAAGTAAAAGGAATGAAAACCCGTTACCAATGGACACATTACTATGGAACTCATACAGCCCACACAAGAGGGGGATAACTTCATGAACATACTTTAGTACTTTTGCTGTGATTAAGTACTTTGCCATATTCTTGTGATGTAGTGGTTCATGAAATTTTTTGACTCATGGTTTACTTTTAATTTTTGTTATTGTTTGTGCCGATTATGTCACTTCAACTTTTAAAATTCGACAATATGATATTATAGCCTGTTGTCAACATTTTTACTTTTGTTTCCTCACATGGATGTTATTTTGCCAAGCATTTGTTAAGTTTATTTTTTATTTTTTAGTTTACTATGCTTTTGTTTCTTTATTATGACTTGCTTGGTGACTTCTTCATTTTGTGGGTTATGCAATATTCTTTTTATTGCATATTTGGGAATGTGCAATATTTTGTAATTTAAGTTTTAAGTGTTCTAGCCGACCCCAAGTGATTGGGACATAAGGCTCGGTTTGGTTTGATAGACGAATTAGCCTTGTTTTTAGCTGCTGCTTTTGGATTGGTTTTTGGGAGCTCTTTTAGACATTGCTTTAGCCGTTCCCATTACACCTTAGTTGTTTGTGTAGGGATTGGATGGGCTTGATTTGCTTGTAAGCTTGTTAGCTTTATCCTGTTTAATTCACTATATGGGAAAGGTTCGACATCTCGCCATTCTATGCATTGCATGCAATATGGAAACTGAAAAAGTGATTGAAATATGTTTGTTTATGTGCAACCACTCTTGCATCATCTCTATGTAGAGATATTTTAAAATATGGTGTCCAATTGTCCAATTAATTATGGGTGTAGAATAACATCATTGACTATCATATAAAACGCAAGTTGCATTTGAAAAATTAAGGTGGTGCATATTATGGTTTGGTTGGGAAGAGAATTTTGATGCATATATTATTTGAGTAGATTATGTGTGTGGGAAAGACATTTGTGAATAAATGAAGTCAGGGAGGGGTAGTTGAGCTACATTTTATCTTAAAGCTTCAACTTTCGGGGTTACAATTTGAGTAAGTTCCATACCCTTGCTTTTGATCAAGTTTTCCTCTCTTCTTTGGTCATGTTATGTTAGTTGAACTTCTGATAGATCAAAATAGTACTTGATTTGTTATTTTTGTATTGTGCTTCAAGGATAGTTCACAAAGATGACACCAGCAAAGAGTTACTTGAATGAGTATTTAGGGCATTATCCACCGCCCACATAACCCAATGTAAGTTCTTCTCACTATACTATAAAGAGGATCAAGTAACATATTTATGCTTCCCCATGATACTTTGGGAATCGTTGAGCATAAGTGTGCGAGTTGGAGTTTGTGCTAGTATGTTAGTAGTTGTTTGTGAGTGTGCTTCTCCAACACTCTCTATCCAGTCGAGTGGAAGTTTGTGGCTTCGAAAATTAGGGAATACGAGTGTTTTGGGTGAATGGTTATTTGTGATTGCTCAACTTGTGTGGGGCATGAATATTCCGAGGTATTTGTGTGCTTGAGAGATTGAGTGTTTGTGTGCTTGTTTCCAACAAGTTACTCGCAAGGATCAAATTTCAAGTTATGGGTCTAGAAGTTTTAATAGTTGGTTAGACACCAATACGCTGTAGCATTACGAGCTTCTTAGACTTCTCTAGATTCCATCAGAATTTCTTCCATTGGCAGCAAGATATATAGTTTTGCCCACTTCATTCCCTACATATAAAGCATGAATATGCATAGAATAGTAACTTTTCGTCCCTTGTGAGTTTACTATTTTGAACTTCTCCATCATTTTGTTTTCTGGCTGTTTGTGGGTATTTTTGGATTGTTCTTTTTTTTGACTACTGAACCAGACATTTGTATTTACTGCTTGGTACACGCAATTCTAACCGCTCTCTATGCCATGTCTTTTTGTTTTCCATTTAAACTAAAATAGCCTTCAATAGTTAAATTGAAGAAATGTACGAGCCAATTTTTGTGGAATAGTTTAAATTTGCGGGGTTTAACTTGGAATGGAAAATGAGATCAGTTCCTTTGCCTTCTCCATCATCATTGTTCTCGGGTTTTTTGTAGCAAATGTGTGAACTTTTTTTTTTTTTTGCAGTAGATGGACCCAATGCTCTTGCACCAATAAATCTCACTTCGACCTCTCACATCTGTCTTTTCTTTCCCTCCGTCCTCTTTGGTGAGTCAAAAATATCATTGTTGTTTGCGATATATGACTTGTCCTCTTCTCTAAAGTAAAAAACACTTCAAAGGATATATATTATTTTTTCTTTTTCCTTTTTGCGAATATCAATCAGCTGTCTAATCAAGGTGTTGGACCACCGCCTAGCGTTTAGGTGTGGACTAGTCGACCTTGGCGGCTGACTTTTAGAACACCAACTCGCATATATTACAAAAAATTCCTTCGAATGCTAATGTTTTGCGTCTTGAGTGTCTACAAGATTGGGCTATGAGTTATTCATTTTTCATATCAAAGATTATTGGTCATGGACATGTAGTAGACTGAATCTTTGAGATTTATATTGCCTAATTTGAGTTTGATCTAATAGATCATTACATCTCTATGTAATTGTACTTGGTTAGATTGAGCCTTCAAATGAGGCTTTAGGTCTAGCATAACATTTCTATGTACATTGACCTCTCTGGTCATTTTCCTTTCTGTTTGGTCTATGCATGGAGATTGGAAGGAAACAAATAAATGGAATATTTAAGAAGGTATTCTAGCTTAAGAAAATTTAGTGGATAACAATTTGGTATGAGAGGAATTCAAGATGTTTGAGCTTTTCATTTGAAATGGTGATGTGTAGGGCTGTTTTTTTTTTTTTTGTATACGAGTAGTTTTCCCTTAATGCCTTCTTTAATTTTTTTTTTTTGTACTTATAAAAAAAATGCACTAAATCTAGTGAGCATATATCATGCATCTGTACTATACTTGCAAGCAAGGGAAAAAAGTGGATAATGTATGGTGGGGTTAATATGAGACTTGGAGAATGGATTTGAATTCTGCACATTAGATGAGGTGAGATACAAAACCACTATTGTCAACGTTAGTGTTAATATACCTGACAACTAAATAAATATGAACTATTATTGGTATTAAAGGGGAGAGAGAATGAAAAATGATGGTAGTAACTCTTAAAAGGGTTCATATCTGCTACAAATTGATGGCACACTTTCTAGTTTCTTAGCATTAGTAAGTATAGCTTTAGAAGAACACTAATTAGATGTCTGTTGGTTCCCACAATCTATAACCAACAATCTATTTGGCTTGACGTGCCTTGGAAAATGTTTGAACATATATAGGATGAAAGGATTGTTCTGAAGTGAGTGGAAAGGGTTCATATTGACGATGGAATACACATATGGTAGATTAAATTGATTCTACGGAACACTAAGAACAAGAATTAGCAATCTCCTCATCCGGTCCAGTGGTGTATTCATTGTTTTCCTCTTGCTTCTCCTTTTTTATATGATTGGAGAATGTTGATTTGAAAGATTTTTGAGCATTCGCTTATGGAGCATGAACAGTCTGATACAAAAATTATTTATCCTGCGTTTGTAGAATGTTGACTAAACACTCTTGCGGCGTTGCAATGAATATGCTTTCTACACGTTATTTATTTACACTTGGACGAGCATGTTCTCTGGAATTTGGCACGTATGTTGTTACAAGTTCATGCCCTGACCTAAAGTTCTTTCCATTTCTGATTGTTTGCTGTCTGCATGTATTTTGGGGGCTCAAAATGTTACCTAATTAGGATATTATTGTACTTGTGAGCTTGCAAAAGAAATGAAGTAGTTTTTCTTATGATTTGGAACGTGGCTGTAGTGTAAATTGGTAAACATATATTTTCAAATGAAATAGATCGTATTATCTTGAAGTTACATGTTCAACTGCAGCCAAAATATCTATTTTAGGGATGAAAATAGTTTATATATATATAAACAAAATTTATACTGGAGTCAGATTTTTTAGCTGATAAATCTAATGGTGGTTTGTCAACTGTGTTTTTGACTTGACATCTTTTGTTGTTGTATGTAGTTACATTTCCAAACCTGCTCAAGGATGTATTTCGATGATATTGTATTTTTTCAGTTTCAAGAAGCGGCTTGGGTCTCATTCTGGCAATTTTCATACTTGGTGGGGTACTTGTAACATTCACCATGGAGCTTCACTCCCCCTCTAAAGCCTTTTGTGGAGCTCCTATTAACATAGTGATAAAAGGGAACCCTTTTTTCTTCTTTTTTAATCAGCTCTGACATAGTGGAAGAACAACTCCACATCAAGAATCGACTAGAAACATATATTAACAGAGTAAATGTGATTTAACAGAGCCACAATGGACCACTATATAGCTTATATTCTTTCACTTGAATTTCTATCTATTCTCAAACTATATCTTTCCCCCTTTTTCAAACTCCTAACGAATTGGTGGAACATTAAGGAGAAAATTTGGTAATATTATATTGGAGGTACGTACATCTTCTAATGATCTCATTATATGTTGTATACCATATGTGTAACCCTTTGGAAAGATAAAGAAAATAAAGTTTTTTTTTTAATCACCGTATAAGCTTTTTATGTTTTGATTTGGGCTTATCTATTACCGTATAAGCTTTTTCATTTATCTCTCGTTTGGTTATTTCCAAAACCTAACTACAGCTTAGTCAATTTTTGAAGGCCTGACAAATTGTCGCAGCTCTCTCACAGTTCATTGACATCAATGTCTTCTGTTATCTTATTTTGATTTCAGTAAATCTCTTAAATAAGGCTCTACTGTGTACCACTAGATGTGTTGACCCATTCAGAATTGTTTAACCTATCGACAAGTACCCTTTCTCTCATCACCCTTTTGCAGAAATATGAAATCAATGTTGATTTCGGTGAGTTGTAAATTACCTTATGCAGGGCTTACGGTCTCTAATGGAAAGATATTTGAAATATGTACTCACCATTATTGTTATACCGGCATCAAATTTGAGTTCATGTCAATCTAATATGTTCAATTATCCTCATCGGTGAAACTTTACTCAAATACAAGATTAGGTTTTTTAGAGTGGAAACAATGGATGTTACTTGCATAAATATTCAATTGGTGTTAGTTTTGCTTATTGGATTAATTTGTTAAACCACCTTGGTCATTTATAGACAAGCCTTACACCTCCATTGCAGTATACTTATAGGGGGTACCGAAAACAGGTTGACGATTGTCGGACTCGTCATTTAGGAGTGGGGAATACCCTTTGTATTTGGAGCAGTCACCCTACTATGTTTGGAATATCAGCTGTTGGATCAATGGATGGTCAAGGAGTTTAAACTTCAATTATGCGTGGGATCAATGAAGCACTGTAGCGTGTCATCGAAGAAAGGGCAGGAGTGCTCGGCTCCTCTCTCTCTCTTACTGTTTACAGAAGATAGATAGTTTTCGGTTCACATTCGGGGAATGTTTCTGCGGAATCAATATGTTTGGTGGACTTTGTTTGAATTGAAATTTGGGGGTGAAATTAGAATTTTATGTGTTTGGTTTCCGTTGCTGATTAGATGACATATGGATATACACACACACAGAGGATCAAGTCCAAACCTCTTCCCGTCCACACCCGTCCGCACCTCCCCTTTTCCGATCGAATTTTGATTATCCGAGCCGCTCAATGTGTTCAGAACGTGATTTTAAGGGTACCAGCAAGAAATTAGCCAAAAAAAACACCGGGAAGGTCTTGATTTGATCAGTTTTTTATTGAACCGTTTAATAAAATACAAACAAAAATTGTTCGAATGAAGCCCTTCCCTGTCTTTTTTTTTTTGCCGATTTCTCGCGGGTACCCTTAAAATCACATTGAGCGGCTCGGATCATCGAAATTCGATTGGAAAAGGGGAGGTGCGGACGGTGTGGATGGAAAGAGGTTTGGACTTGATCCTGATTGATATACATACATATATATAAATCTATTTCAATCGTACTTTTATAGTCTTTTTGTTTTTAATCTATTCTCAAAAATTGAGTCAAACGTAGTTGTAGTTTATGCGACTTTGATCCATGTGTGCTGGAAGTCAGCTTGAATCCAAGAATAACGCCATGTTTGTATAAGTACTTTTTATCTACTTTTACTGTTTCACATGTACTTGAACTTTTATCTGGATATTCTCTCTTACTTTGAACACTAAATACTTATACACAGAATATGGTGTGTCTTGCTTACAAGAATTGTTCTCTGGTTAGTAGTTGTTGATTAAATGATGCTCCCTAGATTTTGTTATTGGTTTGTTTCTTACACGATTCATTTGTGAATTTGATGTTGAATTTCATTGGATCTAATTCGACTAGGCTCTATTTACGATAGACATGGATTTTGGATGAAGAATGTGATGTTCAAGCTTAACTGGAGTATTAGTTGTTTAGGAAATAGCCTATCTGTTCAATTTTTAAAATAATAACCTATATGTGGCTCTAATATTTGCTCTAGCAAGAATTTTTTTCACCCTCTCTAACAGTTTTTCCCTTAAACAGAATTGGAAGATCAGAACAAAATTCACAGCAGTTCTTTTTGATTATGCATTGGCAGCAATTGGAATCAATGAATGGAGTATTCAACTAAACAAAAAAGGTATACTTCGATTAATGACTTCTCCTTCGTCGTTGCTCTTGGTTGAAACTAGATCACAAATGGCTAATTCATTGGGGTGATATTTTCTGTAGTAGAACGAGAAAATTGAGGCATTGATAGCATAAAAGAATTAGAAAGAATACCGCCCCAGTGTTATAGAATGCAGGAGGTATTCGCCTATTTTTTGAGCTTTATCTTCGATTCTTCCCCTTTTCATCACTAGGGTGTAAGTACTCTTGAATATGCTGGCACATTGTCTTTGCATATACTTCAGGAAAGACGTTCACCTTTTTCTTGCTCTTGATGCAAACCAAAATTTCCATAGATAATGTAGAGAGACAAACTACCAAATGGGATACAAAAGGGACTAGCTCTTGATAATATATTCTTCAAAAGGATAAAAGGTACCTAATAAGGACAAAAAACCCTACACACACTAGAGGACACCAAATAGACATAAAGACCCTTAATTATACTGCACATACACCCCCTCTAAAGAAAACAACTTATTCTCAAGTTGGGCAACATGACACAAGGCAACTAGATAATAAAAAAACACATAAATTGTTTATTGTGCAGCCTCAAAGTAGACATGCTGCTGGATTTCCTTGATCAAAGCCACCTTCATGTGATATCCCATCTTCAATACGAGTCTTTGTTTCTTTACATCCACCACATCTTTACTTAGGTGCCAAGAAATCATCCATGTACCATGCCTCTTGTGAATCAAAGTATCAACATAGTAGCTCGTCATACACGCTCCAAAGTCGCACCAAGAACTATCCACCTTAGTATGTTCAAAAGTCACAGCTAGGGCTGTAAACGAGTCGAGCTGAGCTTTGGACTACTCGGGTTTGGCTCGTCCTAAATTTGTTGAGCTTGTGCTCGGCTCAAGCTCGAAGTGAGTTGGGATTTTATAGCTCAAGCTCGTCTTGCCCTAGATTGCTACAACTTGAGCTCAGCTTGCGAAGCTCAACAATTCCAAGTGTGAGTTGTGTACATTCAGAGTTGTGGGTTGCTTCTTTCTTTATAGGGGATACACTAGTGGTGAGTTTCACAATTTGTTGATGTGGGACTGCCCAACTCAAAGCAATCCAATAAAACTGCTCGAGTTTGTCCCACATCGAAAGTTGAACAAAAATGCCTCAAACCAACTGTTGATTGACAACATGTGCCTCCCCAAGGCACTGTGTGTACATATGAATA
>BPLS01000518.1:1163809-1182183 GCA_019656275.1 Rhododendron kiyosumense
ACGTCCGCATTTTTTCAATTTGAGGTCGACCTCACTTGAAGCTTAGTGTGTGTATATATATATATTGGGCTCGCGAGCTCATTCAAGCCGAACATCATATGGCTTGAGCTCGCCTCGTTTACGTAACAAGCTAAAAAAAGTGGCTCGAGCTCATTAGTTTATCAAGCAAAACGAGTTTGAACAAGCTCAAATTGAGCCAAGTCACGAGCTACTTGCGAGCAGCTCGGCTCATTTACAACACTAGTCACAGCACTATGCTCAAAACTTGTTCGCTTGAAGACAAAACCCAAAGGGCCAACAAGTTGGCCCAAATCATCTTTTCTCTCTTTTGGCAACTTCAGAACTTGTTCGGGCACCATCATAAACGTCTTGCACCAAATACAATTCGCCAGGCATGTTCGGAGAACAATCATCAACTTTTGGCTCTGTGAAGTCCTTTAGAACCGATGGGACTTCGATAGCAATCTCATTTGTCTTTGGTAGCACATGCAATGCAACATCAACTTCATACCCTTCTTGTACTAGCTCTCCATCTTCCCAATGCAAGAAGCAAGGCTTATTGCTCATAAGAATAGACGTTTCTACCAATGTGGTCAAATCCTTCTTCTTCATCACCACCAAACTCTTCTTCAAAATTGTCATATATGGGAACATCTAAATTACCACTAACCCCAAAGACGGGATCATCCTCAACGTCTTCATGTGAGAGTCTCTCCTCACGTTCAAAGATATAAACATCATCAATATCCTTATTTGTGTACTCATCATACACGGGAATTCCTTCAAGATCACCGATAAAGTCTTCATTTGGAGACTCATCGAAGATGGATAAATCTTTACACTCATCTTCAACCTCAACTACAAGATCATCTATGAGAACATCCTCAAGCTCTTCACTTGGATATTAATCAAAAATGGGAAAATCCTTGGAATAACCGAGTTCCTTCACCCCTTCAAACACATCCGGCGGGAGGATCATCTCCTCCTCAAACGCTTCCGGGTTGAAGAGTCCATATGATGTGACAAGGTCTTCGTCAATGTTCTTGTAGTCAAAAGTGGACTTAAATTGACTATGAGAATCACCAATACCTTCACGAGGTAGTAAATGATGCACCTTGTTGATCAAGGTAGTAACTTGTCTTTTCAACAATAGCAATTGTACCTTGTTGTTCAAGGTAGCAATTTGTTTACTCAAATCTTCAATCTCATGGTTTTGGTTGCCAAACTAATTTTTTTCACCATTGTTCACCATGAATGCTTTACCTCTTCTCCTACCTTAGCCCGATAAGCCATTACAATCCCACAATTAACTCCAAAACAAGCAAATCAACCCCAAATATTGAACACCCAGTCAACTCAAGACTCCGCACCACCACAAATCGCAAGCAATCAACCCAAACAATACCCAAATGATATCAACCCACAATACATCGAAGCAATTAACAACAAATGAACAAACCCAGTTGAAATCAAGCCTAAATTACATATTTGAGTGCCAAAAGAGTAGTTCGGAGACCCTTACCACTGTTTTTGAGTGTTGAAAGAGGGTTAATTGACAGATTCGACTCGAATCAAAGGCTGTACAAGCTTTAACCGAGTAGTTCGAGCATCGAAGAGGCACTTCACAGGTATGGGTCACTCTTCTGAGCTCCGAAATGGTAGAAACGAGTTCAAAATAGGAGATTCAAGTGCAGATCTAGTCAAAAATGGAGATTCAAGTGCCGAAATGATGATTCAAACACAGGGTCATGCGTGAACAGTGCTGAAATGGCTGGCTCAAGTGTGGAATAGGCTGGGTCAAGCTCTAAATGGGTTTTGGTTGCTTAAAATGGGGAAAACAGCTCCGAAATGTGTCGATTTGATAGTTTTAAGGGTTGAAATCAAGGTTTAGGGGTCTTGGGTTGGGTAGATCTGTGGCTTTTTAGTGGAATAGGGGCTTCGGCCATGTTTTTGGACACCGTTTTAGGGTTCCGGTGAGGTTTAGGTTTCTGGTGCGATGAACACTTGGGATCGAGCCTAGATGCTCTGACACCAAATGATGCAAACCAAAATACCCATAGATAATGTGGAGAGAAACTCCCAAATGGGATACAAAAGAGACAAGCTCTTGATAATATATTCTTCAAAATGATAAAAGCTACCTAATAAAGACACTAGACACATATTTATAGACTCAAAATCCTACACACACTAGAGGACACCAAAAAGACACAAAGACCCTTAATTATTCATCAGCTCTGTTTGCAAGTTCAATTTGTGAAAGGAAATAAAAATGGAAGCAACATCGCAAAATTTGGATACATATAATTCGGGTAAAATTTGACGTTCCATATCTTTTCCCACACAAACGCAGGCCAGCATTCAAAATGGACCAGATTTTTTTTCCCATGTTCAACCAATTTTCCACCGTATTGTGAAATTTTCTTCTCATTATTCTTCTTTGGAGTACTAGAATAAAACTTTTTGGAATATTCTAGTACAATTTTTTTCCATCACCCATAAGGAGCTTCGATAAGATACACGGCAGTGTAGGCAACTGCGGCCTTGTGGGTTATTGTCATGATGGCATGTCCTATTCCGACAGTGAAGAAAGCCCAGGAAAGTCCTGTTGACAAACCCATCTCTCTCTATCATGGTTGAATAGTGGATCCGATTTGTAGGACTTTTTAGGTTAGATTTATGCATTATTTTTTATGTAAAGTGTTCTCTGTACAATTTTGAAGACCTTGGGTGTCACAATGCTTGTTGCACTGCATGTGTAACCAGGCCCCGACGTTCGCAGCGTAAAGTTCTTGGGGAGTTTGACTATTGTGTTGGTTCCTTCCGCCCCAACGCTAATCTGGAACGAACTGATGGAATTTTTCGGATCTTGCACCCACGCTCTAATTAAACCTCCCATGCAGCAATTGGCCACTTGCTCGTTTTGGGCAACAAGTTGACGTTTGTTGGACTCTTCATTCAAGAGTGGGGAATTTGGACGAGTCGCCCTACTGTGTGGCCTGGCCTCCCACCATGCTCCATATGACTTCTTATCTAGTGAAGTTATTGCTCTCAATTAAAAGCCCCTTACAAATAAAGTAAAACGTCCCTTGCAAATAAAGTTTTCATGTTGCATTTTACTCCACGAATCCATTCCTTGGATAGGTTGTTGGAGGAATGCAGTTCCAAACCAAGGGAAGGCTTCCTTGTAATTAACATTGTGAAGTGAAGTCCCACATTACTTCGGTGCCAAAGTAATATGAAGAATATAACTGTGAGGGCACCCTCATTTCAATAGCTAGCTTTTGAGGCTTAGTTCTTGTAACGCCTCGCATTTTTGTATAAACAAGCTCCAAAATACACTGGGCTTGTTAGTTTAAAGGTTTTGGATTTTGAATTCTAATAATTATTTTATTTCTCTCCTATCATTACTCTCGTTTCTTTCTATCTCTCTCCAATCATTACCCCTATTTTTAAATCATTATTCTATTTTTCTCTACACTCATTCCCTATAAATCCAAATCCAAAATCCCAAAATGAACAGGGTTATTGTGTTTTATACACTTCTAGGCCCCTATTTTCTCTATAAACAAATTACACCACCAAAATAAATACTGCCGCCAACTAAATAATCATCTTGATGCTCCAAAAATATTCACTCTTCCGCGACTTTTTAAATAATTCTTATATGCTACGATTCAATCTCCACTATTCCGGCTCCCCACTTGAAAATAAATTATTCGGGAAGTATACGATACAATAGAATGACAAAGCTCATTTTTAAGTGGAATCAATAAACGACGATTGAAACCTACCCATCCAACTTTCAGAAGGAATCTCATACCTGGCCCTTTCCAATACATGATCAGCCCATTTAGGATATTGGACAGGCTATTGGTAAGGTCACTTGATCCTTGTACTAAATAGTTCCATGGCACCTAGCCAACAATGTCATTTTTCGTTAAAAATATTCCACTTTCAACTACATTCCATAGGATTGAACAAATATCACGAAATAATCAATAGAAGTACAAAAATGAGAATTTAGAAAAGATTCCGGCAGTGGAAAACATATCGTATACTCCCCAAATTACCTCAAAATAATTCAGCTGGCTCCTAATAGCATCCTCAACCTGCTGGTTCTTAGACAATTCACTCTCCCTCTCTCTAGAAATTTTCGTAATGCGGAAAGTGAAGTGTGGGGAAGCTAGTGGTGTAAAAATGTTAAGTAGAGAGGACTATTTATATGCCAAAGTCACCGGCCTCTCTCCCTTGCTCCCCACGGCGCGCGCGCTCTCTCTCTCATTATAGCCTATGTTCCTAGGCACATCATAGCCTATAATGTTGGAGTGGTGCCCAAGTATTTCCATCTTATCCCATCTCTATCTCATCTCTCGGCACACACACCACTCTCTCTCCCTAGGTACATTTAGGCTATATAGTATTGGGTAGGGCTCACATGGTGGGATTTTAGGTAAAAGTTTATTCATAAATATACACACACACACACCAAGGTTCTACTAAGGGCATCCTTAACTTACTAAGTTAAGAACTTCCCTTTCCCGATCAAATTTTGATAATCCGAACTGTTGAATGTGTGCAGAACGTGATTTTAAGGGTTTCTATGAGAAATCGCTAAAAAATATGCTCAGGAAGGACTTGATCAAAATAATTTTTTTCATAAAAATGCATTTATAGCATTTTCATGAAAAATTGCTCGGATCAAAGCCCTTCCCGGTCATATTTTTTGCCGATTTCTCGCGGGTATCCTCAAAATCACGTTTTAAACACATTGAACGGTTCGAATCATTAAAATTTGATCAGGAACAATGTCAAACTCATGATGTCCGCATTTTACAAGAATAAAGTCGCCCTTAATAGAAGGGGACTAATATACACCAATATATTAAAATAAGGTAACTAGTAAATTTTAATTAAGTAAACATTTTATTTGTAAAATTTAGGACCAAAGTTTAGTTTAACAATAAAATGTTTAATTTTATCTGGAAATATTTGACTAAAAAATAAGGTCATTATAGTTCTATCCAAGACCATGTAACATGGTATCAGAGCCGGGTATGCCAAGGATGGGTAGGGTGCGTATCCCTGGCCTGCACGCAGCAAGTGCTGCCGAATGAGCACGCTAGGCGTCAGGGAGGGTGTGAAGCAAAGTTCCACATTGCTTAGGTATCAAAGAATATAACCATGAGGGTACCCTCACTTCAATAGCTAGCTTTTAGGGGTGAGTTCTACCCTAGAACAAACATGAATACCAAAAGAAGTGGAGATCTATGAGCATGGTCAAGACCAAAAAATATGACTTATTTAGCAGTGGTAGAGCCAAGATTATATCCCCAGGGGCAAGCTTAGTTTACATATATTTTTCATCGAAACGTATACTTATTATATCATAAGGTTTTTGCTTTCCAATTCATTACATTTGTACATTGGAATTATTCTTTAGGCTACATCAACTATCTCGTGCTTATTTTTTATTTATGAAAGAAATTAAAAAATGAGAATGTAAAATAACCGGTTTTTTATCAAATCAAACCAAAATTATTAAGATTATAAGTAGCTATATACGAATAATTATCAATAATATTCAAAATCACGTATATACAAAATAAAAATTTTAGAACTCGGATGCTCGGGGAGCTAGGGCTGGGAGGCTGGGGTCCCCCCAGGCCCCAACATAGCTCTGCCCCTGCAATTTAGGCCGCCTGAAGCTAGACCCTTTCCAGGCTAGAAAGCAAAAGGTGCTGGTAAAATTGACATTTGCATAAATGTGTACATATAGCTCCATTATTTATGTATGGTGTTACTAGGCTCGTTCAAGTATGGGAATGGCAGACAACAAGGCAAAAGGAAAAAATATCTTTTCAATTAAAGAATTTGGTGAAAGTACATAAACACCCCTTCAACTATCACTCATTCTCGTAAACACCCCCTCACATTTAAAAGCGTCCATGGAGACCCCCTCAACTAATCCCGTTACCCAAGCGACCCCCTTCCGTCTGAGAACCGTTTGCTGAGAGGTCACACGTCAGTAATTTGGGCCTTTTTTGGACAAAAATGCCCTTTGACAGCTATATACATCTTCTTCTTCTCCAGCATCGAAAAAATTAACAAAAAATATGAATCTTTAAAGACAAAAGAGTTTGGGGAAATAATTTTTTAATTAAATATTTTCTCATAATTAAACTATTTTTATACTTCAAATTTATTTTTTTAACTTGGCTGTCTTCATTCAAAAAAACATGAGTTTCGATAATAACTTTTTACTTTTTTTATTCCTCTGAGAAAGACGGATTAATAACCCACAAAATTTTAATGCAAAAGTAACAAATGTAGAAAGAATTTGGATAAAGACAAGAAAATAATATGGGTGCTTAAGAAAATTACTCGAACCGCAAAACCGGTCTGGATCGAACCTAACCGTCATATTAGTCCGGTTCTATGGTTAATTAGTCAGGTTATGGTTCTAAAAAAAATAAGAACCGTTAATTTTGGTTCGGTTAATAATTTTCAATTAAAAAACTGTGGTTAGAACCAGATCTTTTAGAACTAATATATAGAAAATCAGACCAATCTGGACCGTGTATACTCCTAGAAAGTAGGCCGAAGTGAAACTTCAGTGAATCAAAAATGGCCCCAAGTCAAGACCCCCAAACAACCATCCCAAACCCAGATCAAACCACCACCGCCACGGATTCCTTTACATCCTCCTCCCCCTCTCCCTCCGCCCTCCCTGCCTCTGCCTCTGCCTCTGCCTCAAGCTCCCCTCCTTCACCCTCCCATCCCCTTTCACCGTCTTCTCCCTCCTCCTCGTCACGTACTTCGTCATCATCTCCGGCATCATCTACGACGTCATCGTCAAGCCCCCTGGTATTAGATCCACCCAGGACCTCCACACCGGCGCCGTCAAGCCCGTCGTATTCCTCCCCGGCCGCGTCAACAACCTACACTCCCTTTCCCCCTCTGACGATAGGCCGAGGCTCTTACGAGCCTAGTCCATATGGCTCGCATTGCGGGCTCATGGATTTCCGGAAATCAAACACAAGTGCCGCCATATAATCAATTACGCCCTCAATTTCGACGATGGGGTGGGGCAGAATGGTCATTATGATTTCTCGTCGAGGTACGCTGCGATTCCAGTCTCGGCCAAGTTGTCAATGGATATGGGGAGGGACGCGCTAGTGTTCAGGTGAGCAAGGAGTTCGCTTTTGTCGGCGGCGAACGTGGGTCGCATCGGCTGCGACGATGAGGAATGAGGAGGATGGACGGAATTGAGAGAGAGAGAGAGAGAGAGAGAGAGAGAGAGAGAGATTGGGGAGGGTGGTCTGGGTTTGTTTGGTCGGGAGAGAGAGGGGGAGATAGAGATAGTATTGTCTGTTGGCCCCTATAATAATAGAAAGGATATATTTGTCAATTCATCCATTCCGTTAACGGAGTTTGTCTTTTTTTCGTTTCCAGTAGTTGAGGGGGTCTCCATGGGCGCTTTTAAATGTGAGGGGGTGTTTACGAGAATGAGTGATAGTTGAGGGGGTGTTTATGTACTTTCACCAAAGAATTTTATAGAAATATGAGAGTTATTGCTAAATCGAGCCTTTGACATGGAGGTTTCTAATGCCCAAAATGGTTGGCCGGCCTCGGCTTAGAAAAGCGGGCATAGCCCGACTCTTGGGAGTAGGCTAGATTCCTATGCAATCCCAACTTTAGTTTCTTGCAAAAATAAAAGAAAATTGGGAGAAAAAGTACAATTTATAATATGCATGAAGGTTGTATGGGCTCTTTATTGAAAGCAAACTACTGATGAAAAGATTGGCAAGTTTGCGTATATCTCATATCAGCACATGGTTAGCCAATGTGATGCTCTCAGATATGTAATATGTATCATGTAGGCCCAATAAATTTAACATATTTATGTGTCCCTATATTATATATGTTGAGGGATATTTATTTTGACTGCATAGATGTGGACATATGAAGTGCAATTTTCTTTTCATTTCTTTACGGGATATATTCTTTTGCCTGATTCATTGAAGGATGTTTTGAATGGAGTCTGTGGAATAAATTTTCTTAATCAATATTTTCTATAACCTCAGAAATAGAGTTTACTGCAATAGATTTTTAGGGGAGTGGATAATGATTCTGATATTCTATGGTTGTTCATAATTGAACTTCTGATGAGTAAATTGTTTGTAGCAAATACCATGGCATAGAATGGTCTTTTCTTTCTTCTTACTCTTAACGGCTGGCTTCAATGGATTGATCAACATGTTATTTTAACTTACAGAATTTCTTTGTTTAATGGCGTATTGCTCTAATTTTGAAGTACGAAAAAGAAAATGCTCTCTCTCTCATTAGATCTCTTAGACTATAGAGAGGGGGATTTATTTCTCCTTATTTTGTTTACTATTTGTTGTGGAGAATTTTTTCAGATAGAATTAGAATAGGAAATCCATTCTTTATGCCGTTTTCATTATTTACTGGATTATAGTTGATAATTATTTATTCTTAAGTTTCCCCTTATTTTCTAATTGCACAAGTTAGTTTCCCTTTGCGCTGTGCAAGTAACAAAACCAAAGAAGAAAAATTATTGTGTAAGCGGAGATATATCATTTGCAAAAGTAAATGCAAGCCACGAGCCTTTAGGAACTTAAATGTCTCCGCTTGCACAGTTTTTATATATGGTACTTATTTTAACTAGGACTTAAAAATGTGCCATTAGATATGCAATTTGATTTGGTTGTTTTGAATTCAAATGGCACTCTAGAGCTGCTATGGATGCCTGGTTGGATAGGATTATATATTCCTCGTTCCTTATTTTTTGAACAGAATAAGTGCTTGCTTGTACAATATTTACAATAATTGATTGGCACAATTGAAGGATTGGATTTTTTTTGTTGGCTTTGAGGTTTGTGTGGAATTGGCTTCTATGATTTATTATCATTGTTTATTCAATTATTAATATTTTGGTGATTTTGATGATGGAGCTTGCTGGTTTCTTAGTGAAATTCTCGTTGATTTTGCAGTACGATTCTTCTTTGTTTTATTTTGGAATACTTGGCAATCTATATTTTTCGATGGAAACCTTCATTGTACTTAATTGCATGATTTAAATATAGGACATGGCTCCTGGTTATACAACAGATTTTGAAAGAGATTGTGAGGCTCTTTTGAGGTCTTTTTTATGGTTGGGTGTGGACCTTAAGTCTACTGGGGCTAAGGTTTATTGGATAGATGTTTGTACCCCAAAAGATGAAGGTGGTTTGGGCTTCAAACCTCTGAAGGAGTGTATTAAAGCTACTATGCTTAGGCACTTATGGGCCCAACCCGAACTTGAATTGTTGTCCTCACTTTCACTTTCTCACATCCTCTCTTTATCTGTTGAATCTATCGTCTTCGCTGTTTTTTTTCTCCTGTAATGAATATGATTGTTTTGAACCAAAAAAACATTTTGCTGTAATTACCGCTCACTGGCGAAATCTATACGAAGAACCACCGATCCCTAAGAAGAAAATATTTGAGCTTCTATCTTACTTAATGAGATCAAAACAACCAAGGGAAGGGTCAAAGATATTTGAGCTTCTATCTTACGGGAGGAAAGATCTGACCACTCACCGCCTCCAACAACTGAAGGGTTTGATAATTTCGAGTGCCTGATGAATTTGTTCTTATAGTTTTGTCTAGTGCACTTTTTTGCTTGCTTTCGTTCATATGGCTCTCGGGCTCATAAGGGGAGTCAATCTCGCTAACCCCTTATCTTCTATATTCAGACAAGAGAGATGACTCCGACGGGGAGAAAGGGAGTTGGAAAAGATGGCATTAGATGAAAAAGGATTTGCTCCTTCTGAGGATGGAGTAAGGGACAACATTCGATTAAGGTAGCCAAGTATGAAGAGTGTGTGGGTCTTGTTGAAAGTTTTACCCAAAGTGTGGCCAGTGTTGATTGTGAAAACCAGTTTTATGATGGGTGGGAAAGTTTTTGGCTTCAAATAGCCTGCAATGGTGTGAGATTTGGTGTGCTTTTCATGGATTGTGGTCTTTTAGTTTTGGGTGGATATGCAGTATTTGGTTGTTGCACTACTCCTTCGATTCCTCCCCACTGCTTCCTCCTCTCCATGAAAATCCCACCGTTGTACATTATAAACTCCCTCCATCCCATTTTAATAGTCTCATGCAGAAAAAGTGCAATTATTGGATAAAATAAAGAGACTTGAAAATTTATGTACGGAAATACTTTATTTTTTATCTGAAAATTTCATGTCTCTTCGCAGAGAACATTTTGGAACGGAGGTAGTATGTGGGTATATGCATGTGTTGTTTATATATATATAGAGAGAGGGGGGGGGGGGGGGAGAAGGAGGTGATCCTTTCTAGGATCCTGGACATTTTGCAAGATCCGGACCTCAAATGATAGCCGGATCTCATCGAACAGTTGGGATAAGAAAGCCAAGCTCGCGGGTAATGTGCGCACAACTTGAATTGGTCTCTAGGCTTGCCTCTTTGATGCCATTTGGCTTTAATTTGGAGGCATGGTTCTGCAGCAAAACGGTTATAGGGGGGCCACTGTTTTAGTGGTATTATGAGAGCGGCAACTTTGTACATATTGCCAAAGGTTAGGTCTATCTCCAATCCTTCCCCGCCCATACCCCTAATGATTGGTGACTACATGAGTTCTGTTGTTGTTATGTATATGTTTTGTATGTATAAATGGAAGTGTGTTTGATTGAGTG
The DNA here is from genome assembly GCA_019656275.1 of Rhododendron kiyosumense. Classification (NCBI taxonomy): domain Eukaryota; kingdom Viridiplantae; phylum Streptophyta; class Magnoliopsida; order Ericales; family Ericaceae; genus Rhododendron; species Rhododendron kiyosumense. The sequence goes on from BPLS01000518.1 coordinate 1,174,531, forward strand.
TTTTGTTGGATGTGGAGGAGTGATAGTGGACTAGTTTGCAGCAGTAGAAACTTATCCAAAGCCAGATTACAAGATCAGAAGCGCTAGCTTGAAGGTAATTAAACTCTTGACTCCTTGAAACCAAAAAAAGAAAATTTGGTTCTTTACGTAATTGCATATAGTTTGTTGCTCTTTTACTAAATTCCCCTGAAGTGGAATTGAATTGCCTTTTCCAGTCAATTGGACTGAGCTATTTGTGGGCAAGTTAAAATTTTGAAGGGATCAAAGTCCTTTTTTTTTCTCTTCTTTTTATACAGAAATTTAATGGCGGTTCTGATTATATTTGTGAACTAGCTTACATAATCGTGGTGCTTGTTTATCACAAACTTTCTGACAAAATGATATGCTTGTTTAAAGGTTTAATTTTCTTGTACCTACAAGTAGAATTGCGTTCATACTTCTTCTGGAGAGGAGTACCCCAGAAAGATTTTATAGTATTATGGTGTTTTTGAGAATTGCAAATTCAGGGAGGTGAGAATGTAGGGAATGCTTTGGCCTGCGCAGCTCGTATGGGCTTGAACCGCAGGCTAGTTTTTAAGGTTTGTTAACCAAACTGCAACGATCATAGGTTGAAACCTTAAAGCTCCTTTTAGTTAGACACTTGGACATAAGTGTTATAATTATCCTAAATTATTGCAACGATCATAGGTTGTATAAATTATTGTAATGATTGTTGTTTGGAGAGGAAAAGGTGTGTAAAGTAACTTACATCTTCACACATAATCATTTATTTATATGAGGAGATAGTTCATTACATAATGTAAATAGGCAATGTGGGACTAAACACAATATACTAGTATACGAGTATACTAGTATTCCAACACTCCCCCTCAAGCTGGGAAATAGATATCACACAAACTCAGCTTGTCACATAACATCTCCAATCGCGGCTTAAACAATGACTTGGTGAATATGTCAGCCAATTGAGCACTTGTAGACACGAAAGGAGTTGCTATAACACCATCAGTCAACTTCTCTCGCACCAGATGACAATCAACTTCGATATGCTTAGTCCGCTCATGAAATACAGGGTTGGATGCAATGTAAATTGCTGCTTGGTTATCACAATACAAATTCATAGGCAATTGCACATGGAATCCTATCTCCTCAAGAAAAGATCGCACCCACACAATCTCACATGTGGTGTGAGCCATGGCTCTATATTCTGCCTCTGCACTAGACCGTGCAACCACGGTCTGTTTCTTACTCTTCCAATTAACAAGATTGCCACCAAGAAAAACACAATATCCAGTGGTTGACCTCCTGTCAGATGGGCCTCCCGCCCAATCAGAATCAGTGAAGGCCTCAATACGCAAATGACCATTAGCTCTATAAAATAAACCACGTCCAGGATGAAACTTAAGATACTTGACAATTCTAAGAACAGCCTCCCAATGTGGCACACGAGGAGCAGACATAAACTGACTCACAATACTCACTGCAAATGAAATATCAGGACGTGTAATAGTGAGATAATTCAGTTTACCAACCAAACGGCGATATTGATCAGGACTAGACAGTGCCTCCCCCTGATCAATGCATAGTTTGACATTAGGATCCATAGGGGTATCGATAGGTTTCGCCCCCAACAAACCAGTCTCATCTAAAATATCCAGTACATATTTCCTTTGTGATAAACTAATACCATCTTTAGATCGTGCCACCTCGATACCTAAAAAGTATCGCAATTTACCCAAGTCTTTAGTATGAAATTGACTATGCAGAAAGACCTTCAACACATTAATACCTCTCTGATCATCACCCGTAATAATAATATCATCGACATACACAATCAATAACACTTTGCCTCGAGGAGATGTGAGAGAGAAAACAGAATGATTAGACTGACATTGATTCATACCAAATTTCAAAACTGCATCACTGAACTTGCCAAACCAGGCCCTGGGAGACTGTTTAAGCCCGTAAAGTGCTTTACGAAGACGACATACCTGAGAACGCTCCCCCTGAGCAACAAACCCAGGTGGTTGCTCCATATAAACCTCCTCAAGAAGATCGCCATGTAAGAAAGCATTCTTGACATCCAATTGAAATAAGGGCTAGCCAAGGTTGGCTGCAAGAGAAATAAGGAGACGGACAGAACCAAGCTTCGCAACCGGGGAAAAGGTTTCAGCATAGTCAGCACCATAAGTCTGGGTGTAGCCTTTAGCAACAAGGCGAGCTTTGTAACGCTCAACAGACCCATCAGGATGATATTTCACAGTGAATACCCAGCGGCACCCCATAGTGGATTTTTCAAAGGGTAGAGGAACCAACTCCCAAGTCCCATTATCATGGAGTGCAGAGATCTCCTCCTCCATAGCTGTCCGCCACTCAGAAATAGACAAGGCCTCCTGAACAGTTTTAGGAACAAAGACAGAGGAAACAGAGGCAGTAAAAGCACAAAGGGTGGGGGACAGATGATCATAGGATACAAATTTAGCAATAGGATGAGAGATAGTACAAGTACGAATACCTTTACGAAGAGCAATGGGAGGAGAAGGTGGAGCAATGGGAGCCAAAGGAAGTGGAGGCGGATCTCGCAACGGAGGAGAAGGCTCAGCGTTAGGCGGAGGGGGTGGTGGTGCAGCTTTGGCACGACGAACATATACCTGCATCGGGGGGTGCTGCTTTTGAGGTTGCCCGGAAGGAACCAAAATATGCATATACTCAGACTGATCCGCATGAGGCAAAGACGGAAAATAGGGTAACAACTCATGAAACGTAACATCAGCACAGACGAACTCACGATGCAAAGTGGGAGAATAACACTTATAACCTTTTTGAGTCCTAGAGTACCCGAGGAATACACACTTAATAGAGCGAGGATCAAGTTTATCGCGGCCGGGATCCAGGGCATGAACATAACATGTGCACCCAAAAATTTTCAGAGGTAAAGAATATAAAGAACAACCAGGGTGCAAAATACTATAGGGAATCTGGCCCCCAAGAATGCAGGAGGGCATGCGATTCACGAGGTAACCAGCAGTAAGGACGGCGTCACCCCAAAAGGATTTGCGAACCGTCCGCTGGATTAAAAGGGCTCGGGCAACCTCTGTCAAATGTCGTATCTTGCGTTCAGCAACCCCATTCTGTTGGGGAGTGCGAGAACACGAAGATTGATGAAGAATACCATGCTCATCAAAAAAGGTAGACAAAACATTATAGAAATATTCACCAGCATTATCCGAACGAAAGATACGAAGAGAAACATCAAATTGAGTCTTTATTTCCATATAAAAAGATTTGAAAATGGAGTACAAGTCTGACCGGTTTTTCATGAGATAAACATAAGTAAGCCTAGAATAGTCATCCACAAAAATAACAAAATACTAAAAACCACCACGTGATGAAACACGCACTGGACCCCAAATATCGGAGTGAACTAAATGAAAAGGACGAGACACTCGACTCTCTACTCTAGGTGGAAAAGAAACACGACGGTGTTTACTGAACTCACAGACTTCACATGGCAAAGACTGAAGACTACGACACGACGGAACTAACTGTTTGAGAGTCTGAAGAGAGGGATGACCAAGACGGCAATGATGTTCATAAGGAGATACGGAAGCCTGAAAAGCAACAGAGGCAAGAGGTTCACGTTCGCCAGTGTCAAAATAGTATAGACCACCACGCTCAACACCGCCACCAATCTTCTTAACCGTCTTGAGATCCTGAAATACACAATAACCAGAAAAAAAGGTAACCGAACAATTTAAGGATTGGGTAAGTTTACTAACAGACATAAAACTATGGGAAAAACGAGGAACATGTAAAACAGAGTCTAAGGTAAGAGAAGAATGTAAAATAATAGAACCCAAACCAGCAATGTCAGAAGAGGAACCGTCAGCCAAGGCAACATGAGAAGACTTCACAAGAGGACGAAAACCAGAGAGGTGGATGGAGTGACCTGTCATATGATCGGTAGCACCAGAATCAATAACCCATGGAGTATTATAGGCTAGGCCAGCAAAGGTGGAGTCTTTCTGAGTGAACGTAGCAGTGGAAGAGGAAGGCACATAAGAGGGCAGCTGGGAAATTAGGCGATGATACTCATCCTCTGGAATAGTAACAACTCATGGGATGGAGCTAGGTACAGAAACAGAGCCATCATCCTCAGAAACAGTAACCTGATGAGCAGATGGGCGGCCATGAAGAATCCAACAAAAATCAACTGTATGATTAGTACCATGGCAATAGGTGCAGGAACGAGACCCACGACCACGGGCATGACTAAAATCACGACCACGACCACCACTACCACTACCAAAATCACGACTACCAACAGATTGCATCGGACCACTGCTACCAGAATCACGACCATATCCACAGCCAGTAGAACCACGACTACCTCCCCCACGGTCAAAACCACGAGAAGAAGTACCACCACGAGGAATCGTGGTAACCAAAGCCGAGCTGGCAGCAGGGGTCAAATCAACAGCACTAGAGTTTGGAACAAAGGCCTGACGGACACGACTGAATACCTCACTGAGAGAAGGTAAATCTCTACCACCCAAAAGATTCGACTGGATAGAATCATATGCTGGCGAAGGTAAACCAAACAGAAAACGACCTACTTGCAAGCGCTCACGCTGACGCTCCATAACCTGAATGTCTGAAGAAATGGGCTCACAAGTGTTGAGCTCCTCACACACTCCACAGAACTTGGCATAATACTCTTCCAAGGATAAGTTGCCAAGGTCAAGAGAAAAGAACTGTTGATGAAGAGCATAAGTCTGGCGGAGATTATCAGCCCCAGAGAACATCTCCTTAACCTTCATCCATACTTTTTTCGCAGTAGATAAGAAAACCAGAGTATTCTTAATATTTTCCTCCATACTATTCCAAAGCTCGACACGAATTTTAGCATCGGCAGGAACCCAAGCACCATATGATGCGGCAGTCGCCGCGGGAGGATCATCAGTAAGATAATGATAGTCGGACTCCCCGATATAATAGACTTCAACAGCCTTAGCCCAAACAGCATAATTTCGACCATTCAATAAGGTAGAGGTAATGGACAACCGATCACGAGACCGAGAAGAACGACTAACAGCGGAAGTTACAGTACTAGAACTAGAAACAGAGGGAGTGCCAGAGCTCATTGCAAATATACCAACCAGAAACTATGCCAATAATACAGAGGCAGCCACAATCATCAACAAACCGCGATCACCAGCAAACAAGAGCAGTAAAATAACAAGACCAAGAAGAAACGAGAAGTCCAAAATAGCCAGACATAAAGTAGGGCAGCCGAATAGGCCCACAAATAAGAACACAACAGAATACCAACGGCAAACTCATACCAGAGTGTCAGAATCAAACGATAGAAGCATCAAGAGACAGAGATCAGCAATTAAAAGAGGCGCCGGAGGCAGACGAGGGCCGGCGAGGGTCGCCGGAGGTCTGTGACAACGTAACGGAGGTCGATGAACAGTGCGCGTCAACAGTACCCAATGAACAGTGCGCGTGAACAGTACCCGATGAACAGTCGCGTGGACAGTACGATGAACAGTGCCGTGAACAGTGTCGTTTTAGGGTTTTGATGAGTGTGGGTAAGTTGTTTTAGGATTCGAAAAGGTTTGGGTGGGTTGTTTTAGGGTTTTTTTTTTGTTGGCGGCCAAGAATGGGTGGCTAGGGTGGGAGGCGGCTATGGTGGTGAGGGTTTAGGGTTTCAAGGGCGGTTTAAGAACCCGCTCTGATACCATGTTGTTTGGAGAGGAAAAGGTGTGTAAAGTGACTTACACCTTCACACATAATCATTTATTTATATGAGGAGATAGTTCATTACATAATGTAAATAAGCAATGTGGGACTAAACACAATATACTAGTATACGAGTATACGAGTATTCCAACAACGATATGGAATGATGTTTTGGTCTTTCATTTGCATTATGATGCATCACTTCAAATGAATGAAGGACTTAGTGTTGCTCGGAATATGTTGTAGCCTTGCTGTTCTTCTCATAGTTAACCAACAAAATTGAGTTTTGCGCACTTTATGGGTGTGCTAAGTGGTACTATCCTTTTAACTTAGACTAACTATTTTTCTAAGTGTAGCAACACAGTTACGAGAGAGGGAGAGGAGAGAGACAGAGACAAGAAGAAGAAGAGTACATATTGTGTCACATGAGAGGAAGACTGGAAGAGAGAGGAGAGGGAAAATAAAGAAGAAAGAGAAAGTGTGAGGGGGAAGAGATAAAGAAAGTGGTGGGGACCATTTTACTCTTGCACTCACTCAGTCTAACTACACCACTACGACACACATTCACTTCCTAAATTTATACACTCTTGACATAAAAAAATAGGGACCCACTTTATACACTTTATGTCCTATAACACAATTTTTAGCAACAGCTCTAGAGATGCCCTAAATGGGCTGCATTCTGCAATTTTGCAACCTTCCATGATTTCCATCTCATAACTTTGCATTAGCTAGGCTACCGAATAGGTGGCAAACACCACTTCAACCTCTCTACATGTGCTATGCCTTTTTTCTAGAGCACACATCCACTAAGGAAGGAGGCTACCATTCGGTGCCAAAAGCATTTTTGTATGATTAGAACGACCGAAACACCTTTATTCTGAGACTTGAATGTGTACTCTTCTCTTAATTGTGATATTATGCAATAACTCCATTAAAGTGTTCATAAATTTTTATTGACTGTCGTTGAAATGTCTAGAGAACACAGGGAACAATATAACAAAACCAATACATTAGCACATAATGTTACTCCCTCCGTCCCATTTTCTTTGTCCAAAATTCCCCTTTTTTGTGTACCAAAAAGATTGTCCATTTGATAAGACAAATGTACAAAATTCTTTATTTTTCCATTTTACCCTTCTCTCAAATTGGCTTTTGAAAGAGGGAAGTTTGAATTTTAAATTTAGTATGCCTTTTTTACCTTCCACAATATCCCAAGTTTCTGACTCCCAATTAATAGCTTGATCGGCAAATTCAAATTGGGGCAGACTTTTCTCCCATATTGGTGCCAGAAATTGGTTCCCATCAATTCCAAAAAATCACTCAAGGGTATTACTGGAAATGTAAAGTTTTGAAAAGGTAATCATGATGTTTTCTTAAATTTGTAGAATTTCGAGATTGGACAATGAAAATGGGACGGAGGGAGTATTTCTTTTGCTAGAGTTAGTACTAGGAAAATATATTATTGCCTTCATGCGGGAATTGTTATTGCTAGATTGCAGATGATGCTCAAGGTAGAGGAATACTGGAGGAGCTAGAAGTTGATGGCATTGGTATTTCCTTTCTTGTGGTTACGTGGAAATCTATTAGCCATTTGTTGTTTTTTAAGCCTTTCTGGTCATGACTTGCCTTGAAACTTGTTGAACTAATCTAATTGCGTTGTTTTACATTTTTATTGATCGAATGCTAAAGGACACCTATTCTATGGTTTAAATGTATAGCATTTTGCATTGTTTTACATTTTTTTGGCAGCTTTGTTGAATTGATTTGATCATTTATTTGGTTTTTGTTGCATCTTGAACCACATATATGCATAGGTTCGAGTCAGTTTTTATAGTCTGTACGAAAACATCTTGAGTATTTCTCTCTCTCTCTCTCTCTCTCTCTCTCTCTCTCTCTCTCTCTCTCTCT
>BPLS01000518.1:1182193-1222817 GCA_019656275.1 Rhododendron kiyosumense
CTCTCTCTCGATGTTGCTTGTATCCAAATATCTAGACATTCTTATTTTTTCATTAATTGACACCCTAGCCCTAGACAGAACATAATCAGACAGGTTTCTAGTGTTTCCATAGCTTTTTTCTTCAATACAGTTTTCTTGGTTTGAATAGGTTCGAATATTTCGGTATTTCTTTGGTATAATTTTTCAAAAAGGGTTTGAATATATATGGTAGGTTTTTTTTTCCAATATAGTCAACGGTATGGAGATTCTAAAAGGCCGGGCTCTCTCTCTCTCTCTCTCCGACCTAGACTACACCGCCACACCATCTCTCTTCTCCATCAGTGGCACCACCACCACGTCTCTTTCTCTCTCTCTCTCTCTCTCTCTCTCTCTCTCTCTCTCTCTCTCTCTCTCTCTCTCTCTCTCTCACAGTTTGAATGCGAAATATTTTTATGTATGTGTGTGTGTGTCTTAACTTTGATGAATTTGGGATTGCGTCATCTGCTATGGTTTAAACATTGGCAGCTTTGTTGAATTGATTTGATAATTGATTTAGTTATTGTTGCATCTTAAACCACATATATGCATAGGTTCAGGTCAGTTTTTATAGTCTATACGAAAACATCCCGAGTATTGATTTCTCTTCGTCTCTCTCTCTATCACCCAATTGATGGTGCTTGTATCCAAATCTCTAGACATTCTTATTTTTTCATTAATTGACATCCTTGCCCTAGACCGAACATAATCAGACAGGTTTCTGGGGTTTCCATAGCTTCTTTTTTTTCAATATAGTTTTCTTGGTTTGAATGGGTTCGAATATTTCCGAATTTCTTTGGTATAATTTTTTAAAAAGGGTTTGAATATATACGATAGGTTTTTTTCCAATATAGTCAATGGTATGGAGATTCTAAAAGGCTGGGCTCTCTCTCTCTCTCTCTCTCTCAGAGTTATGAATAGGGCTGTAAATGAACTAAGCCATTTGCGAACTGTTCGAGGCTCGATTCGGCAAGAGCTCATCCGAGTTCGATTCGTCTACTAAACGAACTGAACCTGAACCTCAATTCTAGGCTCATTCTGTAAATGAGCCGAACTTGAGCCTAACCGTATTCAGCTCAATTAGATTCGCGAACCTATACTTAAATTTAATTAATAATTCAATAGGGGTCTATTTGTAAATGTAAAATTTTTTAAGGTTGTATATATAATTTAATACTTATTTTTCTCCTAAATTCTATACGATCAATGAGAGAGTTTGGGTTCGCTTGAGTTTAATGAGCTGAGCCGAACCAAACCTGAGTTTTGACAAGCTCAATTCGAGCTTAGATTCGGCTCGGCTCGATTCATTTGAGTTTAACGAGCCAAACTCAAGCCAAGATGTTCAAGTTCGACTCGAACCCGAGCCAAACTCGAGCCGTACTATTACCTTAACGAACCCAACCGAGCCGAACCCGAGTCTTGAAAAATTCTAACGAGCCAAACTCGTGTTAAGTTGTTCAGGTTCGAATCGAACCCGAGCCGAACTCATACCTTAACGAACCCGAGCCGAACTTAACAGGGTTCGGCTCGATTCGGTTCATTTACAGCCCTCGTTATGAAGAACAGCCAAGGCATCAGAGAGAGGAATGAAGGAGGTGGAGAATGGATTATTTTGTTTCAGTTTATGCAAATCTAGGTTACAGAAAATTTATTTGATTTAAACTTTTATGCTTATATCAATGGATTGATCTAATATTGATACATATTCAAAAAAAAAAAAAATCTAATATTGATATAATTTGGCGCGAGAAGTTGATGGTTAGAACTTAGTAACCCGTGAAACGACTTCTAACTGAAAGGCAAAAACAATATATTGATCTTAAATCTCTAGAGTATATACATTTTGACATCTTAATTCTCTGATATTAGTATTTCGTTCCTTGCTGTTCTGATCTGCAAGTACATGAAAAATATACTTATTAGTCTGATACCATACTTAACTTGGCATTTCCTTTTCCAACTTACTTTCTTTAGTTCCATTCTGGACTCAATGGGATGCATGTACGGTTTCCTGTTGTCTACTTATTCAGTTTTGTATTTAATTTTTTCAATTGATGCAAAACAGTTTATATTCTGCTTTTGGCTTCCCACTTCTTCCAGGGTGGAGTCCGTTGGGAGGAGACCCATGTGGAGGAGCACTAGATGAATATACAAGATATATAGTTCTACTTGCCAGATAGCAAAGAAGTTGTTGATTAAAATTTGATAAAATTGTGATGAATCCGTGTTCAACATATATCATTGGACATTCACATAGCACACATACTTGGTAATGCAAATTTATCAGGAAATATGCATTTTCAAGTGTGGGTTTAATGTTATGGGGTTTAAAAGAAAGTGATCTAAATTCATTTCCACAAAGTTTCAAGTGTGTTTAAAATTCGATATAGATTTTTCGATGGTCATTTGGCTAATATACTATGCAGGAATGAACCGAATTTATGGAAAACTAAGAAGTGGATGCCTAATGTATTTTCTATCTTCTCTGTGTAATGCTGTATGGACATACTTTGGAAGAAAAGTTTCTTGATTTTCTATATGCAAGTTACCTAGCTGGGAATGATAGTTGGAAATGCAAGTTACCGATTAGTTTTGAATTTTGTTCTTAGGTAGCTGGATTTTTGTTTTTCCCTCTTTACTTTTCTATATGCAAGTCATCTCTTATCATTTTTTGGAACTGTAATTTTTCTGCGAACGAGAATGAGGACAACCAGCATCTATGCAAGCAAGACATGGTGTAGTTCCAGTGGTATGTGGAGTGGCCACACTTGATGATATGGTTTTTACCTTTTTATTGCTTAGACGCTTTTTGGGTAAAGTTTTAATAAACAAAGTTTGAGTAAAGTTTTTACTTTTTTTATTCCATCTAAACAAAAATTGGGATTCATCTTCAGAAATTGGGATTTGTCGGCTGACCCGTAATGACACCTCTCAAAAACTTATGCAGCACAGATGAATTGGGATCCGGCAAGCATGCTTTTTCAATTTTGTATAATAGATGGTTGTAGTATATGGTAGAGTGATTGATTTTACTTTTCAAAATATTCATCCTCATATTGATGCTTTGAGGTTTAAAAGATTGAAACATACCACTCAAGTCTTATTGGATACCGCTTAGGTTAGCATGGAGAGATGTATCTCCAAGGACAGAATACTTGCCTAGATGGAATTGGGGGATTGCTTCGGGGTCCCGACTTGAAACGAGTGATACAAAGCGTCGCCTTTTATCATGGTATTTCCACACAGGTTTTAGTATTATATTTACCAATTCTCATCTCATTTTGAATATGTTGAGTTCCAGGCATGTCTTTGGATTATTTCAGGGTTGAGGCCAAGTCGTTGCGACATTTATCAGCTAAGGATTGTCCTTTGATGCCTCCTCAAAGGTTCAGTCGTGATGGGAAAACCCTTGCTTCAACACAGTGAGTTGTTTGCAAACTAATAGGTCATTAGTTTTCGCTCTTGAGGAATAACTTGTATAAAGGTCAATTTTAGTAGATGCAACTCCAATAATGCAATTGCAGTGATTTCTACTAAAATACTTGATGCTTGAAATGGTATGTGTGAACTGGAACAATATTTGATTTTTACAGGTTGCAGTGGCCAACCTTGCAATGTCAAAACCCATGTTGGGATTGAAGTGAAATCACCTCAAACTTCTTTCATAACGAGTCGATTAGGTAGAAATGCAACCACCTCAATCTTTATTCATTTCAAGTTGATTAGTTAGATGTTGCTTTGCTGTATGGATAAAATAAAAGTTTTCCTATTTCAAACTTTTAGAGTGGATTTTGTGAAGACAGTTTAGGTTTTTAGAATGTGATTAGTATTATAATCAAATGTTTAATTTAGCGTAAAGTTAAATTTCGTTCGCGCAAGTGCCTTCAGACATGGGCATTCCATTAGCTAAGCTCACTCAAAATCATACTGAATAACAAATTCATCGACCCATGCCTGCAAGCGCTAGTATGCCTACATGATGCATCATGGTTCAATTGGTTCGTCTTCGGGACTTGGTTCTCTTCATGAAGTGTGCCAGAGCTAGACTGATAATTAGAAAACCAATGATCAACAAAAATATGTAGTACACTAGTACCTGCTACCTCTTTTCCTCCCTCTATTCTGTTTCGAACGGGAGCTCCGTGCTATAAGTAGTAAGTAGAGGTGGCAAATTGAACCCAGACCCATTAAGAAACCCAAATCCACATATTAAAAAATAAACCCAACCCAACCCATTTATTATTGGGTCTTAATTGGGTCAATTTAAATGCCCAATGGGTCATGAACATTACCCAACGAAAAAATAGAACTACCACAAAAATGAAAAAAACAAAGTGAACATGTTACGTGAAGCGAACTTTTTTCTTGGTCAAATCAGGAACTGGTGATTCGGTTTGAACGGTTTCATGTTACGAATTTCAATTACAGTACAAGCCAAGTCGAGCCAAATTTTGTAGTGAACTCGTACACTAAACGAACCAAAAATTCAAACTCAAACTTCATTTGTTTGTAAACGAGTCAAGTCTGATTCGAGCAGAGGTTAGAGTGTTGAGCTCGACTCATTTACTGTACAAGCCTGAAACTTGAGTTTGAACTCGACTCAATTACTAACGAAACCTCGATTTGTAACGACCCTGATTTTTGGTCGTTAAAAATTTCGTTAAATATTTGAATTTTATTTTTATTACTTGGATTTACCTTTAAATTTCTATAAATTGTCAAAATTACGTTTTTGCCCTTTTAAATTTTGTTTCTTGGCAATAAACCCTAATTGGCAAGCCTAGTTTGTTTCTAACCGACTTGTTGGAGAAACCGAGCTAGCAAGCCACCTACTTACTTTTCCCTAACCGCAAAATGACCGTTTTGCCCCTCATGAACCCTTTGAACCTTTTGAACCCTAGACTAAGAATTGAATATTCTTTTTCTTAAATTTATTTTGGTTTTAATCTTTGTCCATTGGACAATAAATGTTAGGGAAACTATTATCCAATGGATAATAGAACCCCATTTGTTTATATTAAATGTTTACTTAGTTAAAGTACTAGTCTTTACAAAAAAGTAACTTTTTGATTACTTTAAAGTACCTTTTTGGATTATTTTATTATATAATCTCCCTAGCAACTATTATCCATTGGATAATAAACGTTAGGGTGGTTATTATCCATTGGGTAAAAGATTAAATCTTTCACCTAGTACATGGATGGAATAATTCAATCTTTCTTTTTTTAACCCCATGTGCCAAAGTACCAATATTTTATTTTGGGATTTAAAAGCCTAAGATTTTCCTAAGTACTCCTATTTTATATTTTAATGGGAGAATCCTAGCCTTTTAACCACCTAGTGCTTGGTTGATTATTTAATTGCCTAAGTACCCATGTGCTAATTGGTTTGTTTAAAAAGATAAATCTTAGCCTTTAAGTTTGTTTGATCTCAAGTACAAAAGTATCCTTGATTAATTGTTCTTGCTCATGGTTGTGTGTATATATATATATATGTACTTGAGAGAGAGAGAGAGAGAGAGAGAGAGGAGAGAAAGGCCGGAGAGAGAGAGGGAGAGGGGGAGAGAGAGAGAGGAAGGAAGAAGGAAGGAGGGATTTGGTTGTACTTCCATGATCTTCCATTTATCTTCCAAATCCTTGGTTGTTACTCTTCCTAGCCAATATCTAACCTTCATGTACTTCTTTGATTTGTTTAACCCTAGAATCTTGTACAACTTATTCCTCCTTGCCCACCAAGTCTCCAAAGATCAAATCTTGGTACAAAAATAGCCATGCAAGCCTAAGGTTAGTTTTGATCTTCCAAGATTCATGCCAAGTGTCAAAGTGAGACTTAGAGAGAGAGAGAGGAGAGGGCCAAGGCTTTGCCTATAAATAGAAGGCCATTCCAAAGCTTCAACTCACACCTCAAAGCATTTGCTCTTCCTTCTCTCTAAAAACCATATCTGGGCAGCCTACTGTCCCTTCGAAAATCCCCAGTTTTCTCTTGTTTAGAGTAGTTTTTAGGATCAACTTCCTTCTGAAAAGTTGTAGAGAACTTCGAAACCTTGAAGTTCGACCCAAAAACCACCCCAATCGGTTAAGAAATGACCAAGATATTGGCATCCGAAGTTCAGTAAAATTTCGAATTCCAAATTCCAGACAGCTTACTGTCTTTTGCCTTACCCCCATTTTTCTCCAACCTAAGTTCGTTTCTAGGATTAACTTCCTTCACGAGAGTTGTAGAGGGTTTCGAGATCTTCGATTTCAACCCAAGAACGACTCTATTCGGCTAAAGATTGACCGAGTTACTGCCGTCCGAAGTTCGGCCCAGATTCGGAAGTTTCACCGCCCGTAGGATTTTCCAACTTGCTTATTCGGCCCCGACTAGTTTTGGATCAAGGTAGGATACTCTTACCCTAACCCTATGTATATGTAAGATCTCGTATTCTTCCATTTTAAAGTGAGCTATCTTTATTTACTTTCCATATCAAGTATTTGTATTTTGATCTTTACGACGGTTATGAGCATGCATAGATTGCTTGACTTACTTGTGATATATTATAGAGTTGGATGACCTTGTTAAAATGTTTCATACTTACTTTGTCCTACCACGGAGTCTTTGCATGTAACGAGACACGAGAATCGAGAAAGTAGAAACATGACACCTAGGGCGTGTTTGAAAAGGTTGAAATGTTTTGAAAACCGCAATGTGGCTGGACTTGCCCATTGTGTGAGGTGTGTGTGTGTTCCAATGGGAATCCGGAGCAGCGGAACCATGGTGAGGTATGGCTTGGTTATCCGCGGAGAGGAGCCAATGCAATGTGTGCCAATGGGAACCCGGTGTGGCGGAACCATTGTGAGGATACTGGGGAACCCGGAACGGCGGAACCGAGGTTGGGTGTGTGGCTTGGTTATCCGCGGTACGGAGCCAATGTCAAATGATTTTTTTTGAAAAGTTGGGTGTGTGTGTGGCTTGGTTATCCGCGGTACGGAGCCAATACAAATAATTTTGAAAGATGTTTTTGTAAATGGAAATGATTGACATGGTCTACGACGAGTCGCGTAGGAGAAACAAAGAGAAACTTGGACACCAACGTTAGATCGAGAATGTGGATGTGTTATCGTTATTAGTTTGATTTCTATGATCGTTTGTTTGTAAGTTATGAGTTAATGGGTATGGGGTTACTCTATTGAGCTTTCGTAGCTCACGGTATTGCCTTTTTGGTGACCCTGACATATTATATCGGTGGCGACGCTGGTATAATGTGTCAGACTTTGTAGACGAACAGGGCGAATTATTCACCTTGGAGGCGTTCGGAGCCGAGGAGTTGGCTAAGATGGAGAAGCAAGAGAAGCTGTAGATAGGAAACCCTAGTTATCCATCTCTTTTGTAATATTGAACTCTTGTGAGAGTTTTGTTGTAATAACAAGCTGGACTCGCTTCGTTTTTATAATAAAATGTTTTATTTAACGTACCCTAATTTTGGGGGCGTTACACGATTCTTGGTCGTACATTACAGGACTCCACAACAGGTTAAATATTTTCTGCTTTAAATGCATTTGACGACACAAATTGAGTTTAAGGGTACCTGGTTGACAGCCAAGCTGAGGTCGAATTTCGCTCAGTCCAGCTTGTTCAAACACAATTCGCCGACTTCCACAAATTATGAGTTGAAATTTTTAATTTTTCGATTTCTTTCGTCGAGATTAATCAATAAGTCACAAAAATTTGACGCAAAACAAGTAAATGCAAAAAAAATTCAAATAAAGACAAAAAAAATAAATTACTTAACTTTTTAATCCAAATCCATCCTTAACAATAATTAATCATATTGATCATTTTCCAATCCCAAACGTCATATCCAAAACGACTGGAGCCACCAGATCAATGATGCTTAAGATTAATGTTGATGGCGTTTATAATGTCGTGTTTGAAAGAAAACATGGAAAGAAAAGAGATGAGAAACGACTTTCACTATTTTGGAGATTATTGTATCATCATGACAAGATGAATCTAAAAAATAAAAAATTACGATCGAAATCTAATTTTTTTAAATAAAAACAAAAATAAGCTAATAAGCCAATTTTTTCGTCTTTATTAAAAAAATTGGATTTCGATCATAATTTTTTACTTTTTAGATTCCTCTTGTCATAACGATGCAATAATCCTGAAAAATGACAAAAAACTAACAAATACGAAAAAAATTTGAATAAGGACAAAAAAATAAGCCAGTTGGCTTATTTAACCGAACGGGGCGAGAGGTCAAAACCCAAAACAAACAATTAATGAACGGAAAAGAAAAATTGGAAGCTCGTGAAGGACACACAAAACTTTGTTTTCGCAGAGGTTCTTGGGTGGGAAAAAAAACATTAAATTTTGTCATTTTTGTATATAGGAATAATATTTTAATTTAAGTGGACATGGGCATTTTAGTCATTTAGATGTATAGTGGTAATATAGTCATTTAAGTGAACATGACTAATTGGGTTAAGTGAACATGACTTTGGCAATTAGGTTTTGGCTCAAGACTGGAGGGTGCAGTCTAAAGCTCGACGATTGTGCCATATCGCTGCTACAAATGCCTAGATACGTTTTCAGTTTGCATGAAACGCAACATTATGGTCGTATAAAGCTCTTAGCCGAATTTTAACACCTCTCAAACTAACTTTTCAGCCTTTTCTTAAGTTCACACATTAACCAAATAGTGGTTCCATTTTCCTTGATTTATATGATTGTAAGCAAAGCTACCCAATAGGTTCTTTCCTCCTTCAAGACGCATCCTTCTCTCTCCATGAATTTGTGTCTGTTTTTTTTTCTCCCCTTCTTCTTCTCTTCCTTTTGTTCTGAACAAAGAGTTTGTCTCTGTCCTAATTATCCTACCACTACAAACACTTTTACAAATGAATTAAGCCTTTGTTTGTATTGTGAATTTGTGTGTATGCGTGTAAAAGTGTTTGTGATTTATTTTTATTGTTCTCTGTCCATGGTCAAGATCTCCATTTGAAAAGCATGAACCCACACGATGAGAATGATTGAGATCGATGCTTTTGAATTGTTGTTATCCAAGAAGTGCAAAAAGGTTGCAAACCATGATTTGACCTTCAAGGGTAAAACAAGTGCTCCTTTCCTTTGTTCTTCTTTATGCATTCATGACAATTGAAAAGGAAGACTTCCAAACCAAAAGCTTTCGTGGATTGGGAGAAAAATGGACCAACCTTGGGCCCATAAATCGATCAGAATAAATACCATGGGCCCATAAACTATTGCCAAAATATGGATTGTCTCATCCTAGTCAAACACCCATGGTTTGAAATACTATTCCCCCCACAAACTTGAGTACTCTCTCCAGTTGGTCCTAATTCAACTTTAAAATATCTTCTTCTTTTTTAATTAATTCTAAAGAATGTCCAAATTGACAACTCTACATGCTATGAATGAAAGAATTAGAAAAAGCTTTGAATGGCAGGTCCTCATCCAACCTACCAAACGGCCAACCCTAACCCAGCCTCGCTGCACTCATGTCGGGTGGATTGCACCACCGTTTGGTACTCTCAAACTTAACACTGATGGCAGCGGAAGTCGTAACAACGAGGAAGCCACGGCTAGAGGGACTATCCGTGACTCGAATGGGAGTTGGGTTGGAGGATTCTGTTGGAAATTGGGTCTAATAATCCCTACACTTTATATCGGAATTGTGTGATTTAAGAGGACTTAAACTTCTCTTGGCAAAGAAACATCGAAATGTGGAAGTAAAAGTTGATGCGTATATATATATACACACGCACACCATGTTGTCCACTTGATCAATGAATTGGCTAATGATACTCATCTCCTCTCTCCTGTCATCCGTGAGTGCATGTCTCTTCTTCAGGAATTCGAGTTTTCGCTGCTGAAGCATATTTTTTGAGAATGCAACACATGCGTCGATATCCTAGCTCTAGAAGCTCGATCAATGCGGCAGACTTTCACTTCCTTTGTTTCAACTCCAAGTTGCATTAGTAATAGAGATGTAAAAGAATTGAGCAGCTTGCGAGCTTGGCTCAGCTCGTTTAGTAAATAATCTAAGCTCGAGCTCGAGTTTTTGGCTCGTTTAGTAGCTCGTTTGACAAAAACTCGGCTCATTAATGGTAGCTCAGCTTAATTAAAGAATCTTGTTTAGTAAATGATTCAACTTGGCTTGTTAAGGCTTGAGCCGAATTCGAGCTTAAATTTTTGGCTCGTTTAGTAAATGAGCTGAGCCCGAGCTTAACAAAACTTGGCTCGACTCGTTTACACCCTACAGCTTAGTTTAGTAATCAATGTTCTAGATGATGCATGAGGCGTGACATATAACAGGACCACGCACTCTTATTTTACTTTAATGCATGTTTTCCTTTTAACCGAAAAAACGAGAGAGAGAGAGAGAGAGAGAGAGAGAGAGAGAGAGAGAGAATTAGAAATTCATAACTAAAACACAATCTCGCAAATTACATAATTAAGGATTTACGTGATTAGAATCAAGTTTACAATCACACGCAAACGAATCTCACTGTAAAAGAGAAGAAATAACTATTTTACGCTATTATTTACTTAAAAAATATATTTTACGTACGAAATTAACGTACTCTCTGTAGGCTCTGTTTCGTTACTTATTTCCCGCTTTACGCAATGGATCATTCCCTTATTATATGACACATTTAATTCAAAAAATAAGTTACTTATTTCTCTTTGCAGAACGGGCCTGAAATTTGGTTATTGGAACGAGACAGTCAACGAGTATATATATAGCAGAATGAACCATTGCTTTCATTGAACAGTACTATTGGGTGTTCGCTGTTACTAAATGTTTGCCAAATCATTGCAAAAGTTTGGCCGTTTAATATTTGCAGCTCGTGAAGCACGAGGAAGAAAACTAAGATTTGACCAACTAGATCTCTGAAAATCACAAATTTTTACAGGAAAAATATAAGTGGTAATTGGCCCTTTTTGTATGAGTAGTTTGAGTTGGGTTTGGATTTGTAAATTGTTCTACATGTGACCAAATAAGTGACACAGGATAGACTTTGGAATACAACAGGTTCTGAGTTTTTTTATTTTAATAACTATATGTTTGGGCTAGTTTGTACACATTTTGACTAATTTCGGGTCCTAGAGTTAACAACCGAGCAAACACTTCACTCAAGCTCACCGACCAAAAACAAAACTAGAACAAAATCAAGGGCAATCGAAGGAGAAAACCGGTCGGGTTTTAGAGAGACTAGCTTGTTCCGAAAACCAGTTTTCGGGGAAAAAACCAAACGAGGCCGTGATCTTCACATTGAGATGCACAAAATAGTCAATTCACAAAATACTTTAAGACACATGGTGGCCCTCGCAAAGCCACACAGCACACCAACAACTGGGTTTACGGGAGAGAAATCTGCCCTAGCCGGCCGCTGGCTAGCAATTTCCTGTAACCATATGCAGGCAGGGTCTAAGAAAATGGCCCCAAGAAAACAACACATGCATGATACGCTAAAAGACATTAAGCACAAGATTTAAAATAAATTGTTCAATTATTACTCAACCATAAACACTTTACACACAACTCGCATCTTTTGTTGGGGTCAAAACACAATAGAGGTGTAGTGTGTGTGGGCCCTAATGTAAATGTAAATGAATTTGTATAAATATTTGTGTAAGTGTTTGTGGTTGTAAAATGATTGTCAATTGTTTTAGACGGTAGCCAGTAAGGAGTGTCGAATATACTTCAAATTTGAATTGCCGAAGTCACGCTTAATAAGTGCCATATTTTAGGCTTGGCAATCAGTGGGTATCCTGCAAAATCCAAAAGGGTCACTACCAAGCATTGATGTTAGTCAATTAGGAATGTCATAAGGAGGGGGCTCCATGAGACAATGGTCTTAAAATCTCACCTACTTTACTCACCAAAGTCGGCAAACTTGGCATGCATATGTTGAATTTTGTTTTAAAAAAATTCAGGTATTCGGACTAGATTACATGCACCATGATTAATTCTGGGAGACCAATTCCACATTCCACTAACATGGGTTGCAATTAAAATCAAAGCAAAACTCTAAATGGACTAACCCCAAAGTAGTTTAATTAAATTTGCTCAAAACTTCGAAAGGAATAATTTTAGTAAACAAAGTTTAAATACTTTTCCTCCTTTTGATTTTCATATTTGTTAAGGAAAAGATAAATGAGGCCCTGTTCCGCTAAGCGTTTTATATTTTAATTACTTATTTTCCGTTTTCTCACAATACATCACATTTAATGCAAAGTATTTTTTTTTTAGTTAGTGGAACACACCCCAATACTAAGAATGAATTTAAGTGATCTCTCTTACCCTTGTTTGATTCATTCAATACCCACATCCAGAAAATGAGAATTTTGGAAAATTGATTTCTACGCTCCCCTAATTGATACAAACACTCATTTTTTCGTTTTTTAGCGGATGAATTTACGAAATAGTCCCTAGATGCATATACTTTTTACAAATTGTACCGTAAATTCACTCGCTAAAAAACGAAAAAAATAGAGTGTTTGCATCAATTAGGAGAGTATAGAAATCAATTTCCTTTTGGATTTAGTATTACAAGTTGAAAAAGAGTTTCCAAGGTTGGATGAAACTATTTTCCTTGTTTTCTTGAAGTTTATAATCCACAGAAAGCCGACCAATTTATAGAGATATATATATACACACACGTACTTACCCTTATGTCGGTTTCATAGATGGACAATGTTGTATATTCCAAATAAGTACAAAGGTGTGTTCACATAAGATCCATTTTATTTCCAAGTAACAAAAAGGGCCAAGTGGCCGGTCAATCCCTTTAGGCCACAAATATCATGCCATGACACACCAAAAGGACATGGGCCAGAGACAACACGAAAAATCAAAGGGCTCCAAACCAAATTTTAAAGCCAGAGGTCCATCGTCCCCACACCATCTTAGGTTAATGATATTGCCCCATCTATAAAGAATGTTTCGGTGCACATTACCTTTAATTAGCTGAAACACTTTTGAGAAAGGTTATTAGTATTATTAATTGCAGGACCCTTTAGAGAAAGTTAAGGGCAATCCTTTTTGCCTAGGGCTTTGGGCATTGTTTTTAATTGGTTGATGCAGTAAAGTGTGGCTCATGGCAATATAGATGAGGGTGACACTTTAATTAATACTCTAGGGTTTGGAGTCCTAGAAAGTAGAAACAATAATTTCCATCTAATTTTATCTATTGGAGCGACGGGTTCGCTCACTAAGTCAATATCCTCTCATGTCATGCAATATGTACAGAATTTACCACGGCTCTATTTTTTGACTTGAACCCCTCGTCAAGTATGTCTTGATGTGTTTAATTAACATTCATGCAAAAAAGTAGATTGATTTGAGATCGGTAGAGAATTAGTTGAATCATACAATTGTAGAGAAAAATAAACATTCGAAGTTTGACAGTCTGTTTCTCTTGTGAGAGATATGCTTTGTTCAAACAGATACTGGTTTCCTATGAACTTAATTTTTTGTGAGGGTATTAGACACATTGAGACTTACAAAATGAAGTGCTTGGATCACCAATTGACCCGTAATTGGTCTTGTTTTGCATCACGTGAGGGGGATCATCACATGAACTTGATTCTTGCTCATACTCTAACCGCTGGATTAAGAGTTTAATCTTCATCTTCTTTTCTTGTCATCTCTTTCATCGAACGGATTATATGAGATTCTCTGTCTCCGAGTACTATATTTGTCTTTAGTTATTTAATAACATGGGTATCAAGACGAACTTGTTTGCATTTTAATTACTAGGTAATTTCAGAATATTGAAATTAATGCAAACTTCAGTGGCCCCACAATTTACAATATTTGGCTTTCATGAAATTCAACCTTGCAAACTCTTAAAGTATCCGCAGTGAAATAAGCAAAAGTGAATAATCAAAATATGCCACATCAGATTTTAATTATCCATTTAGAAGTTGCTAAAGTTAGCAATGTCAAGTCTCACATTGATTATTTTTTGCTCATAATCAAAACCAATGGGACCAATATTGCTTCCTTCCATGAGTTTTCTCCAAACTTTTCCCCTTTATTTCACATATATCTTTTGAAAAACTAGTTTATGTTAAAAACCGTTTTTATAAAAATATTTTTTCTTGGAAAAAAACAGTTTAAACAGTTTTTTATTCAAAACAGTTGAATAAAAAAATAGTTTATGAAAATAATTGTGTAAAAAAAATAGTTTTGTGTTAATACAACTTTAAAAAAAAGTTGAAGAAACAATTTTTATTAAAAAAAAAGTTCATAAAAAGAGTTTTTTTTTTTTTATAGAAAAAGTTCTGAAAAATAATTTTTTTTAAATTATTTTTTGAAAACATTGTTGAGAGGGAGTGGGAGAAGATTTTTGTGTAATGATGAGTATACTTGATTGAGAAAATATGGAAATTAATAAATTAGATTATTGGCAAAAGGTTGCTAGTTTTGATTATTTAAAGACCAAAATTTAATGAGTTGCTAAGAGGTTGCTAAGTTTGATTATTCCAATGTGAGCACTTTTTTAAGCAAACAATATTTTTAATTTTAGCAACTTTTTGGTTTTGCTTATTCCACTGTGAATGCTCTTAGACATAAACCGTTTTTTGGATTGTTGTCTCACGCCACTCGACCTAACCCTTTGGTACCTCCCTGTTAATGTTGCTGAACGTGTTTGCATAAAAATCTTGGGACAATTTCTTAGCTGAAATGCCAGCCAATAAGTTCAGTTACAGGATTCTAAAAGCTAAAAAAGTCTTCACAATTTGATCAAATTGGGGTGTATTCGGAATATATTTTACATCCTAAAAGTCAGTAAAAGTCACACAAAATCTGATTTTCAACAAGAAGTGGTAACTTTTAATTTACTACATACAGTTTTAATCCATAACTTCACATTGTAACAAATTGAGTTTCACATTTTTCAGTAAAATTCAATATCTATGCATATGAAAAGATATCTATATTTCCAAATCACTTTCAGCTCCGATCCACAACCATTCCTCAAGATTTGTTTGTTTTGAGATTGTTATTTATGTTATGGGTTAATTTGAGGTGCAATTAGATATTGGACAGAAGTTTTTAATACAGGGCGGGAATATTTTCCTAGCCTAAGATCACATGATTCACATTCATATGGAGACGTATGTAAAACAAGTTGTAATGGAAACTATACGTATAACGTGGCACCCAATTATTCTCTTTTATAACTGGATGTCTAATCAGTTTGTATGCATCTCAACTAATAACTGTTTGTATTTTCCATCCAAATGTTGGAAAAGAATGTTTTCTCTCTCTCTCTAAGAAAGCGTTTTCAGCCTAGGAAAAAATTCTCGCCGCCGCCGCAGCCTGGGGGGGAGGTGCCTCCCTCCCTCCTCCCCCGGGTCAGTTTTCCTCCTCCCCCTCTATTCTCTCTCTCCTTTCCTCTCTTCTTCCAGATCGTCGCCGCCGCTCTTTCCCTTTCGCGCGTCCCCTGGTCGCCGCTCTGCTTCCTGCCGATCACCACATCTGGGGGTTTTCGGTCGTCCTAACGGCTAGGGGCAGAAGGCAGCCGGAGATGTTGAGTTCGGAGCTTAATTAGCTCAGTGGGTATTCAGATCTTCCGCTCGTCGATCGTTCATTTGGGTTTCTTCCGGGCCAGAGGCAATCTTTGGGTCTGACTACTCCTTCCTGGACTTGGATTCGTGGAAGGAGTTGTTTCTGTTTTGTGGGGTGGTGGCTGGTGGTGTTGATCCGGGCGGGGTTTGGGTTGGTGAAGGGCGGTGGTGTGGCGGGTTTGGAGGTGTATCTTAGGTGTTTGTAGTTTTGCTAATCTTTGTTTTTGCAGGTTTTTTTTCAAAATCGATTGGCGAAGATGGTGGTCTGATAGGTTCGATTTCTCTCCGGTGGTGGCGAGGTGGTTGCGGTCCTCATGGATGGGTTGATCTTGGTCGTCTTTTGTGTGTCGAATTCCGGCCGGCGGCCTTTCTGAGATCTCATTCGGGCGAGGGGCCGGCAGTTCGTTTCTTCTGGTTTGATGTTGCTGCTGCTGATGACCGTGTTTTGCAGGGGTCTGTTCAGTGTTGGTAGGTGGTGGTGGTGGTTGGCCCTCAGGCCTTTACTGCCCCGGGTTTCACTTTCGTAGGCTGGCGCCCACCGCCGATCTCTACATCTGGGAGAGGTTGGCTTGGCTTAACGGCGAGGTTGGGCTCCAGTGGTTTGTACGGCGGTGGCTGCCGGTGTAGTTAGGGTTTTGTGGGATGGTTTGGGTGGGCTGGTCCTGGCTTGGGCCGGGTGTTAGGGTGTTTGGATTGTTTTTGATTTATTTGGGTTTGGGTTGTGCTTAATGTTTTTTGTTGTGAACCCTATAGACCTTTGGGTGTTTTGGGCTCTGCCCTTGAGGTGTATTATCCAACTGTTTGTTGGATTCCCTTCCCCTTTTCCCGTTTTTAATAAAATTCATCTTTTGCCGATCAAAAAAAAAAAAAAAAAAAAACTAATAACTGTTTGTAAAAGAAAATCACAATTTGCAACTATTGCATGCGGTGGAGCGAACTGTATGGGATCATTTCCAGTACATCATCTTAAGATCTTATCCTGTAGTAATCTACTATATTTTTTTATTTTTTTATAGGGGAATTATTTTCATGCTATTCTTTTTACAGTCTACACTCTCTTGGATGGGTGAAAAAGTGCTTCAGAAAAAGGACAATATAGTAAATTAATGTGGATAAAAAGGAAAAAAAGGAGTGTGAATTCGAACAAAGAGGAGTGTGAAAATCACTTCCTTCTTAATTTTTTTAATATAAAGTATAGTTATTGTGACGTTTGCAATAAAACTATGGGTACACTACTTGGTGTACACTAAAGTACACTGCGCTCCGCGGGTCCCATTTTGGGATTCCACACAAATGTAAGGGTCATTATAAAAAATCAGCTCAATTGAATATCGGTGAAGGCATGATCAATTCTACTCTCGATTTGCTGACAGGAGATTGAGAAAAAAATTGATCAAGCCCTTACTAATATCCAACTGAACTGATTTTTCTCAGAAACCTTTAAAAAATATTTTTTAAAAATTGAACGGCACTAATCATTCATGTGAAATCTCGAAGTGAATCCAACCAAACACGGGCTTGTAAGTCTGTGACCAAACAGATTGGTTTGGGGGGGTCCCGCCTTCCCTGGATTTGGTAACGGTCACTTTGTAGTGGGTGTAACCCTGCAAACAAACATTGGTGAAGTGAACTTTACATCTGTCTCTAGTGGTTAAATATGTTTCTCTGATTCTGCATTGGGTTTTGGAATTAAAAAAAGCTTAAAGACCACCCTCCCTAAATTTGTCAAGCATACGATTTTTCTAGCTAGTTTTGTGAAGTCTGATTTTAGTTTTATTTGCGGTCATATTGGTACTCCAAGGGATAGCGCACTGAAGACATAAAAGAGAAATACTGTATTACGGTAGTTAGTGTTGATGTAAATTTTAAGTTATAAATACTTGTTACCACAACAAATAGTATAAAATCATGTACCATCTTTATTCTATGCATTGTGAAAATTAGTGTGAAATGTCGTGGATGTATAATTTGAATTAATCAACAGTTTAAATTATTTACGTGTGAGCAAAAGTGGACTTTATGCGCAGATCTTTGTACCATACTACTGGCGGGTTGTATGACGATCTATGGTGGATTAGGTGATGAAAATAAGGAATAAGGGGTTTAGGGCATAGGTCACTAAATTTAAGGGCAGGTATGAGAGAGAGAGAGAGAGAGAGAGAGAGGCATATAGAATTCTGGACCCCCCACAGAGAGTGATGATGGTGGAAAGTGCAGATAAAAGTATCTTTGACTGTATTCCAGGAATTAATAACTCCATTTATTTGTTGCATCTGTATATGTGTATTTACATTAAATACTCCAATGATACTGCAATTTCCTGAATATCCTATAAATAATCGTCAAAACCTCCGCGAGGAATTCGAAATTTCATTTTCTTCCGTGACGTGTTTGAAGACCACTCACCAATACCGGCGAGATTGTTGGGCAAATGTTATGTGACAACAGTTTTGCTTCTTTTTCTTTTTTTTTTTTTTAACAGATAACAAATGATATTATAACTCCAACCAAAGATTATATTAAGATGAAAACTTGTACTTAGACAAAGTAACTAAGACGGCGGCGATTCATCTCACAGATTATACTCCAAACCAGCTAAACTTTTTCCTGCAAAAACAGGGAACAATCCAAAACAATCTAACTGGGATAAACTCAGTCAAGAGAAAAACTCACGGAAAGAAAACCTCCACAATAGGGAGAAAAAAAAACAGAGGATTGCAAACCAACAAGAAAATGAAAAAAAAAAAAACCTCGCCATCATTATCTACCAACATAGATCTCCAACTCCGGTGACCCAATCATGTGCAAAAACTCTGCACTCACAACCACACATCTGAACCGTACCACCAGAGACGAGTCACCGACGAATGGCGAATATGGAGGAGGTCCAGTGGTAGAGGAACTGGGGAGGCCAAAGCGTCGGAAGGCACAAGGGGAGGATGAGGGTGGAGAGTGATGAAGGGAGAGGAAAAGAGATTTTGATAAGAAGCTGATGGAGAGAAAAATTCCATAAGGGAGACCGTCCCCCCCTCCTGCCGCCCATTTTAGAGTGGAAATCCTAGGGGGAGAGAGGGAAAGGAATAAACAAAGAGGTGCAACGGCTAAGGTTAGAAAGAGAAAGAGAAAGAGACACCAGTTTTGCTAGTGCACCTTTTTTTAAAATATTTATGGAGTTTGGGTCAATTTATGCATATTTTTACTATTTTGAGGAACCACTTCTATTGGTCAATAGTAGGGAATTCACTTTAAAGTCGGAGAAAAATCTAGTATGAATCGAACTAATTACAAGAAATGAGAGTAATAAGTATGAGATTTTCAAACTTGATGATATCTTTAATAAATTAAATCTTGGATTCACAGGCCTTAACAATCAGGTTTGTTGGGGATTCGTGCGCGCAAACCCACAATCAACACACATACAATCGAAGAACAAACCAACGAAGAGAAAACAATCACAAACAGAGAGAACAGAGACACAGAGATTGTTACGTGGTTCCGACTTGAGCGATGAACTCAATCGTACGTCCACGGGGTGCTGGGGTGTTTCACTATGATGTAAAATATGTCATAGTTACGAAAGGAGGCAGCCCTAATTTTGCTTTTATACTATAAGCATACAATAGACCAAAACCCTAAAAAAGGCTAACTCGCACGCATCTCGGTTCGCGCTCAACTTAAATAGATTTCATCCTAACAATTCTCCCACTTGAAAACTGTTTACAGCGGCACACCCAAACGTCAATGGTCATCTTCAGACACCACCAATCATAAACACCACCAGCACCCAGTCTCCCACTCAAGCTTGGAGACCCACGGAAGCTGAACAAGCCTTTAGCTTCCCCATAGTAACCACCTTCGTGAACATGTCTGCCGGATTTTCAGTTGTGTGAATTTTCTCCAAAGTGAATTGTCCTTCCTCCAACAGAGAGCGAATAAAGTGATACTTTATGTCGATATGTTTGGTCCTCGAATGAAAGGCTGCATTCTTCGCCAGATGTATAACACTCTGATTGTCACTGAACAATCTACATTTGTCTTGCTCTTTATCCAACTCTTTCATGAAGCTCTTCAACCATACCATCTCTTTGCACGCCTCCGTGGCTGTAACATACTCTGCCTCTGTCGTAGAAATAGTCACTATTCTCTGTAGCTGTGAGACCCAACTGACTGCTGCACTCCCCAAAGTAAACACATATCCAGTAGTGCTCTTCCTGCTGTCAATGTTCCCTGCTAAATCTGAATCCACAAAACCTTGCAGACAAATATCAGAACCCCCATAACACAGAGCCAAATCCGTAGTACCTTTCAGATAACGCAGAATCCACTTGACTGCTTCCCAATGCTCCTTGTTCGAATTTACCATGAACCTGCTGACAACTCCCACTGCATGAGCAATGTCTGGCCTTGTATTAACCATGGCATACATCAAACTGCCTACTGCCGAGGCATATGGAACACTTGCCATGTAGCTCTGTTCTTCATCAGTTACTGTATTCCTTCCATTTGAAAGCTTGAAGTGACTTACCAAAGGTGTGCTAACTGGCTTAGCATTCTCCATGTTAAAACGTTTCAGCAGCTTTTTAACATACTTTTCATGTGACAACTTCAACTTTCCCCTTGCTCTGTCCCTACTAATTCCCATCCCAAGGATTTTCTTCGCAGAACCCAAATCCTTCATTGCAAATTCTTTAGACAGTTGTGCCATGAGATTCACAATATCATCCATGCTTGAACTTGTAACAAGTATATCATCTACATACAACAAAAGTATGAGATACAACGTATCAAACTTTTTAAAGTAACAACAGTGATCCCCATGACACCTACTAAAACCCGTATTAGTCATAAAATTATCAAACTTTTTATACCACTGTCTGGGAGCCTGTTTCAACCCATATAGGCTCTTCTTAAGCTTGCACACTTGATTCTCGTTTCCTTCCACAACATAACCTTCTGGCCGATACATATAGATGCCCTCCTCCAAGTCCTTATGAAGGAAAGCAGTTTTGACATATAATTGCTCTAGATGCAAGTTCTCAACAGCCACAATATTAAGAACACATCTGATAGTACAAATCTTCACAATAGGTGAAAAAAATTCAGTGAAGTCAATACCTAGTTTCTGCTCAAAACCTTTCACTACCAACCTTGCCTTGAACCATTTGCTACCATCAGATTCTTCCTTAATCCTGTAAACCCATTTGTTGTGCAAAACTCTCTTCCCCTTGGGCAACTGAACCAATTCCCAAGTCTGGTTTGATGAGAGAGAATCCATCTCATCATCCATGGCGTGCTCCCACTCCTCCCTAATCTCAACCTGCAATGCTTCTTTAAAACATTCTAGTTCATCACTATCTGTTAACAACAAATAATGTAAAGATGGAGAATAACGTATTGGAGGTTTAGCAACACGTGTAGACCTCCTATGAGGGAGAGTCTGTGGATTTTCCTGTGGAATGGATTCGGTATTAATATCCTGAGGCTGTAGGACTTTGCTATCTGGGATCCCTTCAAACTCTACCAAGTCTGAATTTTCCTCAGCCTCCTCGGGTTGACTGTTCCTGTTTCTACACAGAGCAGATTCATTAAATACCACATCCACACTCTTGCGTGTTTTCTGATTTTCAAAATTATACAGCCTATAACCATAGCTATCAGTACCATAGCCTATGAACACGCACTTACGAGACTTAACATTAAGTTTACCCCTTTTTGCCAGTTCTATATGCATATAAGCAATGCAACCAAAAACTCGTAAATGAGATAAATTTACCTTTTTACCTGTCCAAGCCTCTTTTGGTAATCCACAATTCAAAGGAACTGAAGGTCCCCTGTTGATCAAGTACACGGCCGTATCTATTGCATGAGCCCAGAACTATTTAGGCAAACCAACATGTAACCTCATGCTCCTCGCACGCTCTAGGATCGTCCTATTCATGCGTTCAGCAACTCTGTTCTGCCTTGGCTTTCTTGGGACCGTTTTTATCCTACAAATCCCTTCCGCAGCACAATGAGCCTTAAACTCATCGCTACAATACTCGCCACTGTTTTCTGATTTTAGACACTTCAATTTCTTTCCTGTTTCATTCTCAACTAGTGCTCTTCAATTCTTAAAAACACTAAACACATCAAACTTATGTTTAAGAAAATAAACCCACAATTTTCTAGTAGCGTCATCAATGAAAGAAACAAAATAATTAGCACTACCACGAGAGGTTACCTTAGAAGGACCCCAAACATCGGTGTGCACAAGCTCCAGCTTCTTTGTTTTCAGGGTCCTACCCACCTTTGTAAAGCTAACTTTCCTCTGTTTCCCGAGAACACAGTCCTCACAAAACTCCAAGTCCAGCGACTTACAACCCGGTAACTTTCCCTTCGACAACATTACTTTCATCCCATTTTCGCTCATGTGACCTAGCCTAGGATGCCACGTAGTGCAATCAATCCCTTTTGCTGCCACCGCGATGCTACTATATGTACCTGTAGATACATAGAGGGTTCCATCTTTCTTACCACGAGCAAGAGTCAAGGCCCCCTTACTCATCTTCCA
This sequence comes from Rhododendron kiyosumense, assembly GCA_019656275.1. Taxonomy (NCBI): domain Eukaryota; kingdom Viridiplantae; phylum Streptophyta; class Magnoliopsida; order Ericales; family Ericaceae; genus Rhododendron; species Rhododendron kiyosumense. The sequence goes on from BPLS01000518.1 coordinate 1,204,341, forward strand.
TGCGTCTGAAGTAAATGATGTAACAACTCCACCCTCTGACAACTGACCCACTGAAATAAGATTCCGTGTTAGACTAGGCACATGTCTAACATTTTTTAATTTCAGAACTGTCCCGTTTGTCTAAGTAATCTGTACATCTCCTTTCCCAACTATGTTGCAAGCTTCATCATCGCCCAAATACACTTTGCCAAAATTTCCTTGCACATAATTTTGTAACACATCCATGCGTGGAGTGGCATGGAATGAGGCTCCAGAGTCTACAATCCAAGACTCACTGCAAGAATCCAGCGAACAAATCAAGCAATCATTATCAGACTTATCAGCTACATAGGCAGTGTTCTTTCCCCCTTGATTTTTCCCGTCCTGCTGCTTTGCCGGTGCCTTACAATCTCGCCTCCAGTGCCCCTTCTGACCACAGTTGAAGCACTCCTCAGTCTTTGTATCTCCTCCCCGAGATTTATTACGACCCCTGTTCTTTGAAGCCGCTCTGCCCTTATTTTTGTTCTTGTTGTTTCCCCTATTCGCAGACCTGCCCCTATCCTCTATACTCAACGTTGAACCTGAAGCAGTATCCTCACCCGATACCCTCCTTCGAGCCTGTTCACCTAATATCAAACCAGCAACATCATCCTGTTTTATCTTTTTCAGTCCCAGAAGAATTGCTTACAGCCACGACAAGTCCGTTCCAACTTTCTAGCAAACTTGATAGTAAAACAAGAGCTCTAATTTCATTATCGAAATTAACACCCACGGATTCTAGCTGATTCGTGATCGTATTAAATTCGTTGAGATGTTCAGCAACATTAGAATTTTTAGGCATCTTTAGGTTAAACAACTTTTTCATAAGATATACCTTATTCACTGCTGAAGGCTTTTCGTACATCTTTTCGAGGGCTTTGAACAAATCTGCTGTAGTCTTTTCTTTGGCAATATTTGACGCGACCGACGGCGCGAGGGTTAATCGCACAATTCCAAAGCTTTGCGATCCAAAATATCCCAATCTGCTTGTTTTATACTTTCTGGCTTAACGCCGCTGATCGGATGATATAAATCCTTCTAATACAGAATATCCTCCATCTGCATATTCCAGAAAGCATAGCTCGTACCATTGAACTTCTCGATCTTGACTTTGTCTTCTGCCATTGTGTGAAACCCTAGATCTCCTAACTCGGAGCTCTAATACCAGTTGTTGGGGATTCGTGCACGCAAACCCACAATCAACACACACACAATCGAAGAATAAACCAACAAAGAGAAAACAATCGCAAACAGAGAGAAGAGAGACACAGAGATTGTTACGTGGTTCCGACTTGAGCGATGAACTCAATCGTATGTCCACATGGTGCTGGGGTGTTTCACTATGATATAAAATATGTCACAGTTACAAAAGGAGGCAGCCCTAATTTTGCTTTTATACTATAAGCATACAATAGACCGAAACCCTAAAAAAGGCTGACCCGCACGCATATTGATTCACGCTCAGCTTAAATAGATTTCATCCTAACAAGGTTAACCTCTCGAGGTTCTAGTGCACAATATTTATGAATATATCCAAACTCAATAATGTGGTAATGGTGAGTCTCACAATTTGTGATTCCATTAAAAGACTCCTTTCGTGAGATAATTGTATTTGAATTTGTGAACACAAATAGGTGCATCTATTCTATTACTATTGGAAATTAATATTCGCGTTCCATTTTGTTCATGAAATTACTAGTAGTAACTTCACGTTAAAATTTAGAGCGCCATCAATAAAAGTGGAACGTGAAAATCAGTTTCCTTACTATTAGTAAAATTCAATTTTTTCAATAACGTGGATGAGAGGTTAATTAAATCGATCGGTCAAAATTTCAGTAGTTGAATGACTTAAATGAAATTTTTTGGGTACACAAGTGAGGTTGGAAAATCGGGACACTGAGCCCAACGATTGGGTAATCGTGTTTAGGGCATGGAGGTTATGAGTTCAATTCACGTAGAGAATAAGTTGACACCCTTGTTAATGGATTGACAAGGGATTTGAGGCCTTATTTTGCTTCTGATATTTTTAATACTTATTTTCTATTTTACGAGACAGATTATTCTCTCACAATACACTACATTTAATTCAAAAAATAAGTAGTTAGACCTTGTACATTTAGCTAAAATTTTTATTTTTTAAGTACTTATTTTCTGCTTTGTGAGGTAGATCATTCTTTCACAATACAACACTTTTAATTCAAAAAATACTTATTTTAATTCATAGAACACACCCTATAAAAGAAACAGATTTCATTTTGTTCTCATCGAAACAACCAAAATGTTTTATGTTTACTAGATGACCCAATTGAAAAGGGAAATTTTGTGGAGTTCCAAAATTAATGTTTCGATGACACATGCTGAATGCACCGGAATAGGAGTAGTAAAAATTTAGGAATCGGAGGGGTTGAAGTGCACTCGCTCCATCTTGGCACGAACAGTTCGGATTTAATCAAAACTTCTACAAATTCTAATCATCCATTGTTCAAATGAAAATTCGAGTCGTTCATTGCCGAGATGATTAGCCGGATTGACTGTAGTACAAGAGTGTACTATAGCACCCCTGGGTCCATTTTTTCGACGTACTTGTAGAGGGGGTTTTCCGATAAGGGGAATTACGTTCGACCACGTACAAAAGAAAGACCTAAGTATAAAGCTGATGTGATTAATGAGATTGTTTGTACCTACTACTCGTAGCTACTTGGTTGTACAGAAAGAAATACGTAGTACTCCACTGTCTACTTGTATCAGACGTTATAGCGACTTGTGTAATCTATGCCAGAACAGAACCAGGCAGTGTGATCTCAGCTCGACTGCTCGAGATTCTCTAATTCTTTTGACTAAAAACAGAAAAATACTAGTAATTTCAAAGAACTGATAGAAAGATCTTTCGCATTAGTGTTTGAGACCGAATCACAACCACTCTTCTGATCCTTCAGCTGACCCACACTTCAAGGGCACTCGAATTCCTTCATTTTTTTTTTCTCTCTTAGTAATTACTCCCTCCGTCTCAATTTATTTATTTAATTGTCAAAATTCGTGTCTTTCAATAATATATTTATATCTTATATTTTATAACATTTTTTTTATGATTTTGAAGATTTTCACTACAAAAAATTTGTTTTTCCTGGCATTTCATAAATGCCGCTAAAAGTTCAAAAAATGCCGATAAAGAGTATTATCGGCATTTGTTAAGTATTACCAGGCATTTATAACAAATGCCGTCTAGAAGTGTATCGGTTAAGGTACAAATGCCGGGAATAGTTGGACTCATTTGCAGCATTTGTACAAATGCCGGAAAAATTTGTACCATATAAGACCAAATGCCACATGGGCGCAACGTGGCGCTTGCGTGTCACCCATGTGTCAATTTTGTGAAGAATTTACTTTTCCCAAGATTCGAACTCGTAACCTTTGTCCCTCGCGCGCGTGAAGCTACCAACTAGACTAGCCACCATATTGGGTTACATTGCATAATGAAAAATATTTATATTATACACAGATTTTTCCCTGCATTTTTTTCAACAAATGCCGGTAATAGTTTGGCGGTACTTATTTTGGCGGAAAAGTCGACTTTTGCTGGCATTTTTTTAAACAAACGCTGGTAATAATTATAGTGGCTTTTCCGGCATTAATAAAAATGCCGGGAATGACCATTTTTCTTGTAGTGTTTGTATAATAAAACTAATTGAAATCCATTAAACAAGATCCATATTGCATATTAAAAATATTACGAATTGAACATTATAGACAATTTTTTGAGAGGTCAAACGCTCTCAAAAGTTAAAAAGGGGGACGAATAAACCGGGACAGATAGAGTATTTGAGAGACATTACCTTGTTTTTTTAGGGGAAAAAGAAAAAGAAAATATGGGTATATCATGCACTAAATGTACACTGAATTATATGGAACTCTAAAACGGATTCCATATAAATGATCGGAGCCATCCAATTTATTTAAAATTAGTTCATTCGGATATCAGTAAGAACTCGATCAATTTTCGTCCCTGAATTTGTAGCGACAAAAATTGAATGAATTGATTAAGGATTTGTTCGGTTATGATTTTAGTTTTAGTTTTAGTTTTGGTTCCAATCATTACCCTACTTCTTTCTCCAATCATTACCCTATTTTTTCAATTATTACTTTCTCATCTCTCTCTATCTTTGTCCAATCATTACCTCTATTTTCAATCATTACTTTATTTCTCTCTCCACCCACTATCAAAACTAAACTAAACTCCCAACCAAACACTACCTAAGTCTTTACCGATATCCATATAAGTTGATTTTCTGCAAGGACCCTTAAAAAAAATTCAACTTTAACAGCTTCAATCATAGTTCCACACAATCCGTGTACATTTGGAGCATACCAAATGGTGTGACCATAGTATTATGAGTTATTCTACCACCACACTAATTCACATTTACACACCATCACTCATAATAAGAGTGGGGCCACACACACTACACACCTAATGTGTGTGGGCCACACTCTTATTGTGAGTGGGGGTGTGTAAATGGGTGTGTGAATGAGTGTGGTGGTAGAATCATTATAGTATTATTGTTTTATTATTGTCAATTAATTTCCCTTATTGAACCCAAGTGAATCAATTGGAGTTAACTCAATTGGTCATAATTTAAGTATTTCATTCAGAGGTCATGAGTTCGAATCTTTCTATTGTATTTGTTGAAATAATTATTTATTCCCCACATGGAGCTTGTAGTTGGGTTGTACAGTATAACTTGTATTTATAGTGATTGTCGAATTGGTTGAAATTGTTTCTCCTACTAATGAGACTAGTAATTGAGTTGGGTTTATAGTGATTGTGAAATTATTTCCAATTTCATGTAGGAGTCATTTTTATACTTGTATTTTCCTTGGAAAAAAAAACCCAAGTGAAAAATTTCTGGTCCATGGACTTGATATCCAAGTACACTTTATGTGGGGAGTAATTACGCCTCGTTCGGCTTAAAGCCAACTGGCTTATTTTTTTTGTTCTTATTTAAAAAAAATTTCGTATTTGTTAGTTTTTCGTTAATGTTTATTGCATCGTCATGACGGAAAAAATCTAAAAAGTAAAAAATAATGTCAAAATCTAATTTTTTGATAAAGACGAAAAATTGGCTTATTTTTGTCTTTATTCAAAAAAATTATGTTTCGATCGTAATTTTTTACTTTGTAGATTTCTCTTGTTATGACGATGCAATAATTCTCAAAAAATTGACGAAAAACTAACAAATATGGAAAAAAAATTGAATAAAGACAAAAAAATAAGACAGTTGACTTATTTAGCCGAACGGGATCTTAGTGGAGTACAGTAAGAGGGATAAGCTAGTCAGTTGCTAATTAAAGCTTAGACAGCAACAGTGCTTGGTTCGTTTTTAAGTTTAGAAAAGTTTTTGTTTTGTATTGTAATCGTTACCATATTTTTCTCTCTAATCATTATCTTATTTCTCCAATTATTACTTTCATTTCCCTCTCTTATTACCCATCTCTCTACTTATTATCACTCTCTCTAATCATTAACATATTTCTCTCTCCACCCATCACCAAACCAAAACTAAAATACCCAAAATTGTCAAACCTTTGGGGGTGTTTGGGAAGAGATTTTTTGCATTTTTGCATTCCCATTTTTGGATTTTGGATGTTTGGTTCTCCCATTTTCAAACCACATTTCCTAAAATCCATTCACCAATTTTGGTTAAAGAAGCATAATCTGAGAATGAGCTCAAGAGGAGCTTTTCACAATTTTTCATTTTCCACTTCTACATTAAATGACCAAAATACCTTTAACCATTCGTACACCTATTGTAACAAAATAATAAAGTCAAAGGGTAATATGGTAAAAATTCAACCCATAATTCATTTTCAACATTCATCAATCAAACACTACTACAGTTTCAAATTATATTCTGCACATATCTCTCAAACACTCTTACAATACTCAAAATATATTTTGGTCATAATCCAAAAAGTCAAAAAATTAAAAAACTGAAAATAAAAAATTAAAAAGTAAGCTTCCAAACACCCCAAGCCTATACTCATTGATTTCTTGTCAAGAAAGGTGTAGTAGTTGAAGTTAATTTTTTGATTGACAGATAATGACCCCTTCACTTCAAACAGGTTTGCGGAAAAGGAAATTCAAACTCTCTTTTCATGATTTGATCTGTTCAAAAGTCTGTCCAAAAGAGTTCCTTTCAAAACCAACCAAACACATTGATAAAAAAAAAACATAAGAAAATATTGATAAAAAGGAAAGAATAATAATTTTTGCACTCCTTAATAGCATAAAAACGACCAAAAAAAGTAAAGAAAAGAAAAGAAAAAGTAACCACATCGTCTTCCTCTTCTTCTTTGTCATTTTAGGTCATCTGCATTAAACTCATCTCACCTCTTGTGCCACTAGACTAGCGAGGGAAAATAGACAAAACCAAAGGCATCAGCCTAACTATTGATTGAACCAAATTAATTCTTGCTACAGTCACTCTCTTGAAGAAGAGAGGCACTATTCATTGGTTACCTAATATTTTATTATTTTTTACACCTAATCTATTCAAAACATTAACACCTCTCTCTCGGCTAGCATTATTTTTTTATTATTTTCATGTACTTTAAGTAGAGGGGAAATATTTAATTGAAAAGTGAGTAAGAGTGGAGAGTATGATGCAATAGACATTTTAAAAGTGGGTAGCTAAAGTAATAAAGTGACTATTTAAAGTGTAATTTGGTCCAAAATGTAGAGAGGCCGGTGTGGATGCTCTTACGTGTTATTTTTCAAAATTGTCCTTTTATTTATACACTCTTCCACATATGGAAGAACAAAATTGTACATTAACATTAGAAAAAGGACAAAAAGAAGAAGAATGCATTTGTAAAAAAAAACAAAAGGAGGATTAAAATAAAATCAATCTCCAAAGAAAAAGCACAATAGCCAATCAAAAAAAAAAAAGAAAAGAAAAAGCACAATAAAATTACTCTGTGCATGTCTAAAGTAACAGTTAATTAGGAGTGTCAATTGGTTCATACGCTTTAGTATCTTTTAGGTTCGACAGTTTTATTCGCACCTCAACTAATTCTTTTCTCTATCTGATCATACTTCGTAGGCAAGCCATCCACTCTGGAACTAGAAAATTTAGTATGAGGGATTACTCTTTTGTAGTTTGACCAAATGAATTAAACTCTAATTAATTGTATGTGGAGCAAATTCAAAAATTAATCGGACTAATCCCTGGGACTAGTACATGATTATAGTATATTGAGACATGGTCCTTACACTCTATTTTATCAATCTAGTAAAGTGTGCAATAATCTTCAAAATTCTCTAACAAAAACTGTTCAATGACAGTGAAGGTATTTAAAATGTTTTTTTCCTTTTTTTTTTGGGCGGACGTACTGCATTTTCTCATTGATTTATAGTGTCATGAAATGCTTACCATTAAAGAACTTACTCTAATGAATTAGGTGTTGTTTGATAAAACTAAAAATTGAAAAATTTAAGGGGGTGTTTGGGAGGTTTATTATTGCATTTTCTCATTCACATTATTGCATTTTGGTTGTTTGTAAGTACCGAATGCTGAATTTTTTAAGTTAAAAAACTGTTTGATAAGTGTTGAAGTGGTGGCATGGTGGTGGTGGTGGATGGTGATTGTGGTGGCGGTGGTGTTGATTATAGGGCTGTTGGTGGAGTAGTGGTGGTGATTTGTGGTGGCGGTGATGGAATGGTGATTGTGGTGTCAGTGGTGGTGATGGTAGTGTGGTGGTGGTGATTGTGGTGGCAGTGGTGGAGTAGTGATTATCAATGGCTTGGTGGTGGCAGTTGTGGTGTGGTGGTGTAGGTGGAGTGGTGGCGTGGCAGTGGTGATCGATTATGGTGGCAATGGTGGAGTAGTGATTGTGGTAGTGGCGGAGTGGTGGTAGCAGCGGAGTGGTGGTAACGACAATAATAGTGGCAGCGGTGTGGAGGGCAATAGTGAAGGAGGAAAAGGTTGAATGCAAGTTTTGATGAATTCAAAACTATAATTTTTATCAATTTTTTAGCCTATATTTTACAAGACACTTAATCTTTTAAGTATTGTTAAATATGGTTATCAAATTTACTTAATCACTTATTACTTAACTTATGCAATATTAAATGCTGAATTTGAATTATCAAACAATTTCTTAGTCAAAACATGATTGTTTAAGGACTTAGAGTGAGTTTCCTATAAAAAAAAACCCGTCTATAGCTTATGGTCTTTAGACAAGTGATTCTCGCTATTTGAACTTTTAATTAATGGAGAATGACATGTCTCGTATTTTTGAGCTTTAAACCATTTTAACCCATTTAGACAATATGGAAACTAAGACTTAGATAAAGTAAAAATTAGAGTAAAGTACTAAAGAAAACTCAACCAAACAGTTAGATGGATCATTGGGCAGCCGAGCTCATGGCAAGGTTTATGAGATTGACCACATAGGATAGTGCTCACTTTCACTTACGTCATGTTCGAGAAATCTTCTTAAAAATAAGTAGTTTATTTTACATTTTCAAACTCAAAATATTGTAATTGAAAATAAATTTTTCAATTTTTTCTCCATTGTATAAAAAATCTTGATGAGATCTTTCAAACAATATTTATATTGCATATTTTTAAATTTCAATAATTCTATAATTTTTAAACTTAAAAATTGTCTTATTAAATAATAAAGACATTTTTTTAGTTTCTGAAATGGGCTCTTCGATTCACGTACTCCAAAAAGTCGCCAAGGAATGGTCAAAAGATCGGTAAAAGATCGGCGAACCAGGATCTAGTTATAAAGCCCACTGGGCACACTCTGGTTTCCCACATCTACTCTTCATTGGCCTGAATCCTGAACACCTTCTGCCTCACTGTCCTGCACACACAACTAGAGAGAGAGAGAGAGAGAGAGAGGATCTAATGGAGTACGAGCGGATTCACAAAGTTCAGGTAATGAACATTGACTGTTGACCAATCTTCTACTTCTGGTAGATAAATTGAAGCCAATTGGAGCTCTGTTGATCTGAGTGGTTTCATTCTAATCATTTGTTTGTCTGTGAACATAGTAGCATTTCTGTTGTTTTCTGAAATGGGTTTGTGAAGAAAGATTGAAGTGAGTGAAAATCTTGAGAGTTTTCACACAGCTTGATCTGGGTTTCCAGTGTTTTCTGTTTTTTGATTTTCTGAATTGGGGGCTTAAAAGATTAGTGGTTTTTGTTCTGTAACAAAGTTGAGAACTTTTACGCATTTTTCCACTTGGGTTGGCCTTCAATTGTTCAATTAGCTCTAATTGTTTCAATTAAGTTAAGAAAACTCATTAGTGGTTTTTGATGAAAGTCTTTCAAATTGGGGATTCATAGATTGGTGGGTCTTTGTACCGGTCAAATGAGTAAATAACAAAGTTGAAAACTCTTCACCATTTTCCCCTGTGGTTTTTGTGCTAGCAAATGTTGTCAATAAGCTCTAAGTTTATGATTTTCTTGCTCTTGCTTGTTCCAATGTAGACTGGTATTATTTCTCCAAGTAAATTGAGGATGAAGCTAATGGGGCATCAAAGTCAGAAAAAGAAAGAGGGATCGAACTCTTCAAGAACATCGCCTTCCAAGCTTGAGGATTCTGAGTTTGCCAAGAACAGTTTGTTGGCCACCAAGAGTGGAGACTTTGATGAGGAAGGTAAGGAACTGTGTTCTAACTAGATTTTGGCAACCCATCCATTTGCTTAGTACTGTTTCCAATAGTTAAGTGGCAATAAATGAACTGAAACTGGTTTTCTTTTTACTGCATATGTATTTATTCCAACTAATATTTAGTTGGGACATGATTTTTGAACCAATAAGTCGGTCCACACAAACAAAACGGACATAGATTGTGCACAGATTCTGTTGTGGGGCCTACCACAAGTCTCACACAAACAATCTGAGTCGTTCATTAAATGTAAAGGATCTTTTCAAGTTCAAGGGTCCTCGCAAAAAAAAAAAAAAAAAAGCTTAATTCGATACCCATAGGTGTTTGGTCCAATCATCTAACTTTTCGTTATCTGAAAATCTGAATGAAAAGTTAGATGATTGGATTGAGCACCTATAGGTATCGGATTGAGCTGATTTTTCGCGGAGACCTTGAAAAAATGTTTTAATGAACAACTCAAATCGTTTGTGTGAGACCCGTGGTGGGCCCCACAACACAATCTGTGCGCGATTTGTCTTTTAATGCACTCCACAATTTGTCTTTTTAGTGCTTAAGTTACTACACACTACGCAATTTCCAATTCACGGTAGAAAACATATAATTGGAGTGCATTTATAAAATAGTGAAGTGCAAAAATCATTTCGAGATGGTTTAGTCTCCAAGAGAAACTGCCATGCGTATTTGGGAACTCAGTCTATGGATATGGCCGCTGATTGCGCGGCTTAGTTTGGTTGTTTCAGTTAGATCATCCCCAATTTTCACATAACCTCAGTTGTTCACTTCTTGTTTCAGAATTAGTTATTTGTTATCTTGAAACTGTCTTTTAAAAGGCAAGCACTCTCATTGTTTACATCTGTATTTGTTTTTGACTGAAAGTGGTTTTCGAGTATTTGGATGTTAAGGAAATTGAGTCCGACATTACTTGAGTGTGGAATGGATAATCACTTAATAACATGAGGGACCTCTCCACTCATTGCCAATTGGTTCTGAAATGGTTTTTTTTTCTTTTTGAAAAACGAAATGGATATAAAGTTTCCACATTGGAAGCATCTATTTGGTGTTTACTTAAAAGTGGGTTCGTCTTTGATAAATTCCCTATAAAATTTTGAAACCTGTCAACCAAGAATCTTCTTTCAATGCTTAGTGCAGTCCTGTCTTGCGCATTGAAATGCAAACCTTCCTACATGGAGAGAAGCAAAATGACCATGAAAATGCTGCAAAATGCAAAGACTTGCCACAGAATCTGCTAGAAACCAAATTCCCAAAACCTCATGTATCAAGTTATCTGACACTCTCCGTTTCATTTTTTTCTTCGAATATCCTTAGGGAGTGGGTGAAGGGAATACAGTTTACATACTTATTGTTTTGATTTTTCTCATCCATTCTATTCCAGTTTCCAGTTCAGAAGTTTCATCAGTCAAATTATCAAGCAATGCGATGCCAGAAGCTGGACAAGCTGATCCGAGTACTTTCCAGCCAAAAGAAAATACTAAACTGCAGCAATTTTCAAAGAGCGACAGCGGCAATTCAAGTTCGGTTCACCCTGTGAGGTCACTAGACGAGGAAAATCTTGATTACGATAGCAATGCCAGTTCATCTAGCTTCGAGTTTCACAAAGGAGAAAGGTCACTGCAAAATCCCTTGACCAGATCACTGTCACGAAATATGCCGTCCAAGTGGAATGACGCAGAGAAATGGATTATGAACAAGCAAAATGTGCAAAACAGTTATTCCAAGAAATCACATATGCAAAGCCAAGTGAACAAGTTACCGGTGACAAATACGGTTAGGGTTGCACCGGAGTCTGGGGGTTATGATCAGAAGTTGGCAGTTAAGAGGGTTGATTTCTGTCAACCGACATCTCAATTTGGCATGGAGAAGTTCTCTTTTGTACCCTCTGCCAGTCACCCTATTCATGGTCAAGCCAGTGGGGCAAATGTGGGGGTTGATCTCTGTCCCGAAAGCAAGGATTTGAAGGAAGTGGACAATGAGGATTCATCTTGTACCAAGAGTACTTCAACTGAAGATGCCACAGGTGACTCATCTCATTTTTCCTACCATCCCTATCAACTTATTAGTTCATTAAGGTGATCATATTGATGAATAGATATTTATCCATTTGATTTCCTTTTGACTATGGGAAATTGAATACTTAGGTTCATACTTAAAAAGGGTTCTTGTATCAACATGTGTTTCATTGATGGTTGCTTTTCATTTTGGCTACTATGGTACAAAATCTTTTGCTTCTTTCTTTAATGACTCTCCCTTGTAAGACATATGCAAGTAGGAGGGATTTATTTGTGACATATAATTAAAAATTGATTATGGTGCAAGTTTGTTGATGGTTGCATTTCATTTTTTCTTCATACTAAAGTGCAAGTCAATTGCCCCTTTTAGGAGGAATGCATCAGAGGATTTTTTACAATCTATGTTCCTTCCAAGCCGCAAATCCGTTGATTGAGAGAACTGGCTCTAGAAAAGTTTGTCATAAAAGCTGCTATCGGAAATGCTTATGAAGCATCTGGTGGTTTTTTTGTTGGCTTGGTTGGTTATTGCACAAATTCTTAGTTCATCTGATAGAAACATCAGTTGATGTCCTTTCCTCTTCGCTATTTTTGTTCTTACCATTTAGGTTGTCTAAATATTTGAAGTACATTTAACCTCATAAAAGCATTCACAACTTATCATACAGGTGTTCCTGCCATAAGATCAGTCTGCATGAGAGACATGGGAACAGAAATGACCCCTATTCCAAGTCAAGAGCCTTCAAGGACCGCCACCCCCGTTGGGTCCACAACGCCATTCCGCAGCCCAACTTCTTCGATCCCATCCACTCCTCGTAGAGGAGCACCGGCCTCTACCCCTACCGGGCAAACTACCGACGATGAGTGTCAAGACCCAACAAAGAAAAGCAAAAAAGGATTGTCAGAAGAAGAACTAAAGCTCAAGACAAGGAGGGAGATAGTAGCCCTAGGTGTCCAACTAGGTAAAATGAATATAGCCGCTTGGGCAAGTAAAGACGAGAAGGAAAAGAATGCCCATGGGGATGAAATGGACGTGGCAATGAGAGAACAGATTGAAATCGAAAAACGTGCGGCTGCGTGGGAGGAAGCTGAGAAATCTAAACACACTGCAAGGTTTTTTTTTTCCCCCTTCTTTTTATGACAGATGGCATGGTGATATTTGAACAAATGTTCTGATGATGGAAAAAGTCCTTTAGGTTAGGGTTTTTTTTTAATTTTTTTATGTTGGTGTTTCGTGCTTTTGCAATTGGCAGTTTTGATATTGGGATGTGAAAATGATTTGCAGATATAAGCGTGAGGAAATTAAGATCCAAGCATGGGAGAGTCGGCAGAAAGCCAAACTAGAGGCGGAGATGAGGAGAATAGAGGTATTTGAGAGTTTAGTTTTATTGTTATTGGGACATCATCAGTACTTATTCTGGTTTTAGGAATACTAGTTTTTTCTTTTCACAATCAAAATGAGTCGGATTCAATGTGAGCCTTTTTTAAAATATGGTGGCTTGAAGGATCTAAGATTAAAGCAAAGGTATTGGTTGGTACACTTGTGATTGTGTGATTCTGTTTCATTTTCTGGAAGACAGAGCCTTTTTCGGTGACATTTTTTGCGTTTTGGAAGAAGTGAAAACAACAGCAAGAAGTAATGACCTTCATGGATTACTTGTGATCGAAACAGTGTACTTGCTTAATTGAAGGTTTACCTAGAATCTGGCAGTTACCTTCTCTGTGAAACAATTTGTTAAGTTTGGTTGATTTCCTTTTAGAAGTTGGCAGTCACTTATGTATCAGCTTATGTCAGCTTGGACTATCACATGAGCGATTTATAACTTCTGACAGAAATCGATTATAACCCTTTCCAGGCCCAAGTTGAACAGATGAGAGCAAATGCTCAAGCAAAGATGGTGAAGAAGATTGCAATGGCACGGCAAATATCAGAAGAAAAACGAGCTGCAGCTGAAGCAAAAAGAGATCAAAGTGCCAGGAAAACTGCTGCTCAGGCAGAATACATCCGCCAAACCGGTCGCATCCCATCAGCCCCCTTCATCTGTTGCGGTTGGTTGTTATAAAATCAGGAAAAAATAAAAGCCTATTTCAGATATGAAATTGCATCTCCATACAGTTTCTTGGCTGACTTAGCCCTCTTCTGTACTCTGCTATGGATTTCCTTGCAAAAGGAATGTTGTCATTTCAGTTAACCATCCTTGTATTTACATGGTGGATGAGGCGCCCCTTTTACGGTTGCGAGTTTCTGTTTCTGCTTCTCATATTTTGTTATTACCAGTTCGACAGTAGAAAGATCTGATTGTACATGAGATGTATCTGCAACCCCTGATTGTGGAAATATTGAAACAAGATCATTTTGGAGCATAAATGTCATGTATTGAAAAGCAAGTTGATATTTAGCTTGAAGGATCTTCAGAAGACCCTAAAATCCCATTTCTCAAGTAGCTATGCAGATAATAATACTTCTTCCAAACAAAAAGGCAACGGACAGAGATGGAGTAACGCAGATCTGGATACAGCCGTTCAATGCGTGTGAGTCCCACGTGAATTATGTGAACGTCATGTGCATCAGTAACCAGAATTGTGTCTGTAACATTCCTCCTTTCCAAATACACATATATTGTTAAAGCAGTTTCTCCACTCTTTATCTGTATTTCTTTAAGCTACTTCCGCTATGTTCAAAATTCTTGAATTCGCCAAGAGAAAGGAAACCAAATTACTTGCGCATACTGCACTTTTTGGTTAACAAATTCAAGAAAATTGAAAACTTAAACAATTTTCACCATCTTTCCATTTGTCCGATTGTAGCCATACAAAAACCAAAAGGAAATAAGTCATTTTAGGTGGTTGTCTTTCCCCTCTGCAACTCAGTGATCCAAACGAATTTTCTTCAATTCACATCCTTCCACAAATTCATTTACCAGTTGGGATCAAGATCCAAACAACTACATGAAAGCTAACCCACATGGTGATGGGTGGATTTTCACAAACAAGTTGAGGTCTAGTCTATGATCAACTTTCAAAACAGTTTTTATTTGTTCCGTTGAACTTGGCCAGTTGCAGCAATCGCAGTACACTAGAAAGTCAAAGCTGCAACCATGATATTCTGTTGGGTTGGTTCTGAATCAGCTCTTTAGCAATCATGCCAGGAAGAATTTGTATTCAATCCCTATATAATTTGGTGTGATTTTGCGTAGAAATTCATGCACTTTTGCGTCCATTTATTTTTTATATATACATCAGGCATGCTCGACATGGACGGATGCAAGATCTTGACATGACTGGATGGCATGATCTTGGGGGTGTGGGCACACTTATTTTGCTTTCTCCAAAACACACGCAAGGTTTGCATTTCCTTTTGTCTTAAATCATGTACTTCTCGATTTCACAATGAAAATTGTTTGGGGGGCTTTGGAATAGTGAGTTTTGTACCTGGAATTCATTCGTTTGAGTTTCCACGTTAATCCGTCATGTTATTGTCTATTTCTTTTATTTGTGTTTGAAATTGGTTTGCACCTCTGTGCATAAACAATCACTGACAATGCAATTACATGTTACACATTCATGGAGCTTTTTTTGGTTTGGTTGGGTACATCACTCAATGTCAATATTGTCTATTTACTGATGCCGTAAATAGAGAGACTGATTGCTACATAAAAGCAGCCAAGGAAACACGCAGTCCGTGCAAGTGAGCATGATCAATACTTTCGATAATCTGGCTCGCCGTAGCATCATCCAGTGCTCTATCCTTCCTTGTTGCGACACTTGAGAGGACTCTGCCCTCCGTTCCCTCCACAATTGTATTGAAGCAAAAAACATCCGGGCGCTCATCCATTTCCCTCATCACGTGTCCAACTTTTCTAACCCTAACATACTAGTTGTTTGGCTCAAAACCAATTTCGGATCTGTCCTCTTCACGGTTCAGGGGCACGTTGGAACTTTATTTTCCTCCTTACCATTTGACAGATTTGGCTTAATCGGAACTCCATCATCCAATGTGAAACCCAACCACCCCCAGTTCACAAAACAATCTCCGCCATCCTCTCCAAAGCCTTTGAATGAGAGTTTATTCTCCAGCCTTCCATCCCAACCACCCGAGCCCAGCCCAACCGTGCATTTATTGCTTGGACCCCTCCACCCGTTGGCCACAACGAACTTAACACCGATGGTAGTGGAACTACCCAAGGTTCGGAAGCTTGTGCAGGAGGTCTGACTATATGGATTGGAAATTTGGAATCGAAAATGGATGGTGGGCTTCTCCTGCCAACTAGGAGGCATCTCTGGCATCACAGCGGAAGTCTGGGCAGTGTACCATGGTCTCAAACTTCTGGAACTCCAAGGCACATCTTCGGTTGAAGTTGATGTTGGAAATTTGTGAATGAAATAGGAGACCTTTGGCCTTCCCTAGCTCCATCAAGCATAGTGATGGCAGGAGTTTTCCCTTATTCATTGGCCAATTCATGGCTCATATTCAAGCCTATGGAACAGCTCAAAGGTTTTCTCGTGGCTGTATAATGGGCAGTCATTTTTCAGACTCAACACACCAATTTTCATATTCCATACATCAAAGTTCTGAGTTTCGTTCTTTGTATGAGAGAGAGGCAGACGCAAGTTCAATTCGCTAAGGCTGCTCATAGTGGTGTTCTATGGGTAGTGGTCCGAGCCAGATCAATCCTGGGAGATAGACGCCGATTAACATCAACACCCTCCGGTAGGTGGTCGAATCTGTTTTAAAGACATCACGTGAAACACGGGTTTCGGCTCACATTTCCATACTATGAACAATTCGCTTTTCTGTCTCAATATTTGTATCGCTTTCCAATTTTACCAACAGTAGAAAACAGATGCATCAAACGTTATTAGCCTTCTTAACTCAGTGGAGAGCAATCACTTATATCTTTACACTTTGATACTCACTTGCAGGTCCATCCTATAGTAGCTGGGCGAGCCACCGGTTGAGCATGTCATGCGGAAGGCAACAAGTGTGCTGATCTACTTGGAAGAGAGACACTAAATCCCATTGTTGCTCTTTCTTCTTACCAGTCAATTATTAATTGTATTAAATTCCACCCGTTGAAAGACATGACGGGTGTTACTTATTCCCATACTCTGTAATCGTAATTTAATTTAAACTTCATGAGACTATACATACAACCATTGTAGGTTTTCGGCAACAACGTTAGTGATAGTGACGGAACTTGTACCTCGGCAATCCAAAATCCGGTCTTGAGTGGACTATGTTGGTTTTCACTACTGTTGCCAGTTTTGCAGCTTTTTGGTTAATTTTTGATAATTTAATTGTGTTTTTTTTTTTTTTTTTGTTGTTGTTGGGTTTTTGTGTTATTTGTTGTATTTCTGTAAGGTCCCGGGCCGTATAATCGTTTTTCTAATTTTAATATAACTGTTCTTGCCTGTTCCTCGAGAAAAAACCCTTGTTAATAATCCATATGAAAACAGGAGATTGCTGAAAGATAAAAGCCACACCCATTTGTACCCCTAAATTGGTAATCACTGGTGCTCATTGGTGCCTTTCTTGTCAGCATTCCATCCCTCAGTTCCAAAAAGCCCCATATATTCCCACAGCCCCGCATGAGAACACACATCCAAAACACAACCAACACATCATCAATTCCACCTTTTGTACATGGTGAGGCCCCCTCCCCCCCCCCCCCCAACAAACAAAAAAAAGCCACACCATGACTCCCTATATTGGATGCATATTATCAACAAGAATTTTTCTATGGTACACAAAATACTTTTTTGTGTATGCCACCTAAAAAATCACTTTATTCGTAAGTATTCTATATTGAGGGTTAAGTATTTCATAAGGAGTGGCAAGTATTCCACATTCAGTGGTAAATATTTCAGATGTATAATATTTGTTACTCAATGTGGAATACTCACCACTTCATATGAAATACTTCTACACTGAGTGGTAAGTATTTCAAATGGAATGCTAAGTATCCCACATGGAGTAGTAAGAATTCTACACTTACCACTCAATATGGGTTACTTGCCACTTTTTATGAAATATTACTTACTACTCAATGTGAAATACTTACCACTAAAGTGACTTTTTAGGTATCATACACAAAATTGTGTACCATAGACGGAATCCATCAACAAACCAATGATAATGTGCACACATTGTAGGGGTGGCCCAAAAATTTTAGGCAGAGAAAGGGGATGCATGTGAATAACATGTCAAAACACCAATAAAGCAAGGAACCTACTGTTAAACTACTCGTGGAAAACCCCTAAAATATGGACTGTTTTTTTGTCAATGCCAAAAATAAGTGCATAAGAATCTTGTACCTCGCACATTATACAAGCCTCTTATGCGGTAAATTTTTTACATTAACAAAAACAATTTTGCAATTATCACCAGCCTTCTTTTATTGTTGTACTCTTCAAAACAAATCCACTGAAGCCGCCTGTGTATATCATGCTTAGATTCTTACCTTTCACATAGCAACCCAATGCCCAGAAAAGGAGTGGTGGAAACAGGCAGTGCGTTAAGAACTCTCCGCATTTGCTCTTATTTATGTTTTATCAAGTTCAAAACTGTGCAAACATCAAGTACGAGAGAGAGAGAGAGAGTAGAATAATTCAGAGAATGGCTTGTTACATCTTGCTACAAGGGAAAAAAAACACATCACATGGAGAGAGAGAGAGAGAGAGAGAGAGAGAGAGAGAGAGAGAGAGAGAGAGTAGAATAATTCAGAGAATGGCTTGTTACATCTTGCTACAAGGGA
>BPLS01000518.1:1224313-1281813 GCA_019656275.1 Rhododendron kiyosumense
CGATAATGTGTAACATTGCTCAGCATGATAGCCAAGCAATGGTACAACCACGAGGGTGTTTGTAACGACCCGCACTAGCTAACCTGTTAAACTCTTAGCCTAACCACGTGGCTCAAAAGGTTAACCTCAAATTATACAATAGCTCGACACGTTTCATTATATACCATATCATTTTCCCATTACTGGGCAATGTGGGACTCTCCCACCAAAGTGGGTTCTCACAATCTCCCCACCTTGGTTGCAACGTCCCCGTTGCACCCCAAGGTCCATCACAACTCACCAAGGGATGTCTCTATACCCACTTAAGCATGACAAGCACCTCGGACTCATCTCATGTGAGACCCGCCCAAGCACGGCAAACACCTCAAGCTCACCACTTGTCGGGCCTACCTAAGCACGTCTCCTCGCGGGACCCGCCTCACACTTTCGGTTGGTGCAAGCTCTGATACCACCTATAACGACCCGTGCTAGCTAACTTGCTTAACTCTTAGCCTAACCATGTGGCTCAAAAGGTTAACCTCAAGTTATTAAGTAGCTCGACGCGTTTCATTATATGCCATATCATTTTCCCATTACTAGGCGATGTGGGACTCTCCCACCAAAGTGCGTTCTCACAGTGTTAACCGTAGTATAGCCGACCTACGAATTAGGGCGGTTAGGATATTGTGGAGTATTCCATAAGGGGCATCCTACGTGATAGGAACAAATTAGAGGTTGAATTGCTATATGGAACAAATTAGAGGTTGAATTGCTCTATGGAACAAATTCCACATAGACGAGGATTCCTAACGGGGTAGGGTTACCCAACGAGAAAGGGTGCTCAGAGAGCAAGTCAAGCAAAAGCTATAAACAACAGGTAAAGTCTAAGGAGAAAGGTAACCAGTATTTGGGTATCGTCTTTACATACATGAATTAGGGTTTCTCTGTTAGTGCGTGGCCTTACTTAGGCATTGGAAGGCCTTTGCCGACGAGAGGCAACGGTGCGCTCATTGTGCCTTGTTTTGCACGTGCTAGGGTTCCGGTGACGTGCACATGCGGTGTGATCTCAAAGAGCGTATTCCAACACTAGGAGGATTTCCCCCCTTACAATACTGAAACATTGAGTTGTTCTACACCAATTAGAAATATCCAAGAATCACAATTTCATCCTTCAGGCATTTCAATTACACTTCCGGCTCATTTTCAAAATGGTACGGAAACGTCACCAAAATGTTTTCAAATTCCTACCTAACAGAAACAACAAAGAGAAAAAATTTGATCCTCGACAGTTGAATGAATTTGGACCTTCTCATTTCCCTGTTTCTGCAAGTCTTTAATATGGTTGCTTTTAATTGATAAACTGCCAGACTCTCCAAAGATCCTAAAAGTACTGGACAATGAAAACCATCTAATCATACAAATTCTGGCAATGAACATTCTAAGTAACGGGTGCTCGAGCTTGGAAGACCATTTGAAAGTTGGGCCACAGTCATTCGCCTAAAAGACTATTCCAGACTCTCCAAAGAGCTTATAAACTTGGAAATAGGAGTAATATGCAAAAACAGCTAGCCAAAGAAAAAAAAGAGTGAAGGATGTCAAACTCACTGCCAGGGGTCATCGCCAAGGAGAAGAACGTCATTCTCCCGGTCAACAAATACAAGCTGCCAGCCTGATCTCAGTGGGTCCTCCAACTGGCCTTCAAGGCCAAACATGCGAGCAAGCTCACTCCGCAACTCGTGGTAGCTGCTGAAATTGGAGATGTCAAGTGATCTGCCGAAGGACCCTGACTTGTAAACCTGTCATTGAAAACTGCCACATTAATACTTGACAAGGATATATTTGGGTAATAGAAATTGATAAAAAAACGACTACAAAACTGAGGAAAGGAAAACTAACTTAGCAAGGATTGTTCTTATATGTACGTTATAAGTTCCTTTTGTTTTGTTACTTTGTTCTGGGGTGGGGGAACCGGGGAAAGGAGAGACTAAATGAAAGACTGTATATCAGAAACGGGGTTGAAAAGATTTGGCAAATGTAAGAAAACAAAGCAGGCAAGTAAGTGAAGTAACCTTAACGAAGGTTCCAGTTGGTTGGTTTTCTTGACCCAGATTTTCAGGAGACTGTAGGAACCCAGATTCGTCAATGCAACTGGAAGGTGTCAATACTGGATTGGTTGAAAAATCTGTGCCCGTAGTCCCTGAATTACTCAAATAATTATTGGAAGAGGCAAAGTGCACATTTGCCGAATCACCATCACTACCAACTCCCCTAATGCCTGACATCCCATTGTGCATAAGAAGAGACGAGGAATCTATGTTAACCCCAAACAAAAGATGGTTCTGATGATCGTTGCTTCCTTCTTGATCAATGGAGCACTCTCTACCAGGAAACGGCGGCAAGGAGATAGCATTTCGAGAGGTGTTTGTACGATGCGGTCCCAACTGCTCCACCTGAGGAAGAATACATTGCGATGCTGCAGAGGATAGAAGATGATCAACTGCAATTCGCTTTGGTGGCCACCCAGAAGAAGATAACAGTGCATCACTATTTCTTGGTAAGTTTAGCAGGTGGGATGCTTCTTCTTGGGTAAATGAACCCATAAGGCTGTGGAGAGGAGAAACAATCCCATTGGTGACGGGGTTCCCGTTGGAGTCAGAAAAGCTCTGTTGTTGGCACATGGAAGAGATAGCTTGCAATGATGGTGAATGGGCTTGAGAGTTTGAAGCAAACTGAGAAAGGGCAGAAACGGCATTTGAAACTTGCTGCTGTTGCTGTTGTTGTGACAATGGTGGCTGTTGTTGATTTTGATTATTGAAAGCATTCTGGTGGTGCAATTGTTGCTGAAGAAGATGAGATTGAGATTGGGGCTGAGACTGCTGCAACATCTGGGGCTGAACTAGACCAGGAGGCATGCCAGGGGTATTTTGGAATTGAAGAACGGATGGAAGTGCCTGTTTGGAAGGATCGGAAGCCCTCATCTCCTGAAGAGCAGCAGCGGCCATAGCTTGGTACATGTGATTTTGCATACCAAGCATGGAGGCATCAATCCTTGGTTGCATCCAAGGCGCGACCCCTATGCCTTGAAAGTTGAGAGACTGGAGACTGCGATCTCCATTATCACCCTGGAGCCACATGAGTGGCGAATTCATTCCCAGTTCATCCTCCTTCATCCCTAGGTGTAAAAACGAGATATGGATTTAAAAAATAATAATGGAAATGGAAAGTTATCTTGAGGCCTAAATGCAATAAACGAGTCTTAATCAAAATTAGATACTCAGGAGAATAGAAAGATTTAAAATTCTATATCTACACCATTTATGTTTTGAACTGATTTGGATTAATTATACGTACACACGTGAGAAGGGAAGATGAAATTTGGTTTATTTATCTAATTTTCCCAATTAAAAAACTCACTTTTTGAGAGGTTTCCTTTTTACCAACACTCCTAATTTCTACGCAAGAATATTAATTTAAATAAAGGATAATCTGCAATTTTGATTCTTATTACAACTACATGCTATGTCACTAAAGAAAAACCCTATTCGGTTGTGTTGAGGTTAGAAGGTTCAGATGTACTGCATTTCAAACTAATAAACGATTTGCAATTTAGTAGACAAGTATACCGTTGAAAGAAGGTAATCCAGGAGGCCATGGTCGCTTGAGCCGGAGGGGGAATGGGGATGGATACATGGGGAATGTTGTCAAAGGTTCAATTTCCCATAGAGAGACTCTAGGCTGCCTTTCCCCAGCAGTAGACTCATCCCAACCAACCTGCATTCAACAAAGTTAAAGTCCATAACATTAGGTCTCATTCAGTATAAAAGCGTACCAGGGCAGTCGTTTGCCAAACAAGGTGTTAGGAATTTTAATGAAACCATCACAAAGGATTTTTTAGGAGAATTAGAAGGTATTGAACAAACCTTCACTGAGCGCCAATGCGAGTTTGGCCACCGAGCAGGATCCATGTCACTAATGCCAGTGATGGTGCCCATGTAGCTGAACATAAAAGAAATATTAATGCTAGATTTAGAACATCTACAATGTTTTAAATTCATAAAAAAGAATTAGACACGATAACAGAAGAACCAAAGAAAACACATTTTGTTAGACTCATTACAGAACATTCAAAAGTATTTATGCCGACTAAGTATTACTACAATTCTACCATGCAAATCTATTGAGTTGAACGGAAAATACATGGTTTATTGATAGAGATCTAGTCCAAATTTCCATCACTCAACACAAAAACACATCACCAAAAACCAATCACATTCCAAACAAACTCTATGTGAACCTGTTGTATCAAGTACTTTATTTGCAACTTTAGACGCAAAGTAAACAGCAAAGATCTGTCCCGTTAACTTACAAAATTTCTAAGCCAAAGAGATGGTAGCTGGCTAAAACTGCATAACTAAGTGAATATTTGCCCCAATAGAGGTCCATATAAACTCTATATAAGTACTTTCCAATCAAAACACAAACAACATATAAAATCAAATAAGCAGTAAACATGTCAACAACAATGATAGCAATAACAATAGACGCAAAGCCCACCGACGGACGCTCGATTCTTCAGTTTCAAACAGCATTCGGAAGCGCATGCCAACAGAAACTCGAGTGTGATAAACTGCTTTAAAATATTTGGCAAGAGGTATGACAAACTCTGTTGGGCTCGCCCTGCATTTAATGCGTTTGCTTTGTGAATTATAAAAAGTAAACTGTGACAAAAGAAAATTTATGTTGACCCAGGCAAAGAAACATACCTTGGGTTATAAAATATGGTGAAACGGCTATTAGTTGCAGCAGCATGAGCTGCCGCAGCAAGAAGCCCCAAGTGCATGCTGTCACTTGATAAAACTGAAGAAGGCATCACAGTTTGGGGACGATTAGCACGCCGTATACCAAGAAACAATTGGTTCTTCTCATTCCTGATGCATAAATCACAATTCAGTTAACATGCTGCCAAAAAACATAAGGTTTGCAGATGAATATATTATTGCAATACCTCAAATCCAGGATAAGAGAAAACAACAAGACAAAATGATGTATTTAGAAGTCTCGTAAAAACCCCTCAATCTCAACTCCAATCGATCATTGTGCAAGCCATGATTTTACCCGCACAAATAGGTTACAATCATTTAACCTTTGAAGCACCGACACTCCTAAAGGCCAGCTCACGGGGACACGGCAAAATACGTATGGGACAAGCCACATGGCATATCCAATATATTGAATTCATGATTTTAGGGGGACACGAGAGGGACACATATGGGGACATGGCAGGGGGTTAAATATGCATTTTTTTAAAAAAATTGGGGGGTAAATGTGTATTACTTCAAATATTGTGGGTTGAAAGTGGAAAATGACGTATATATGATGCTTATTCATATATATTGAAGCTTCATGATTATTCATCTATGTTTCCACTTATAAAATATGTATTATTTATTTATTTATTTATTTTTGCCGTGTCCCCTGCCGTGTCTGTGTCCCCATTTTTTAAAAAAATCTGTGTCCGTGTCCGTGATACGTAGCATTTAACTATGTCGTTTGGAGGAAATGCTCAGCAACAAAACACAAAAGGAAGAAACAGGTTACAAATACATTCCGAAAGCACTAGGAAGAAATTAGAGGGAACTCAGGGAAGATATACAGAATAACTGACAATTGCCTACCATATGAAAAGGACTGAATCACCAGCAACAAGTCTTTTTGCACTGACAAACACACTCCACCCAGTAGTAAGAAGATGCCTCTTTGGCTGGCCTGCAATAATGAGGGAATCCATAAGTATGAAGAATCATTTTTCAAGTTTCCAATAAATTATTTTCCATTTTTCAGGAAGGGGATAATAATTATAATACGTGAAAGAACAAATCGTTTAAAATTTTAGCAGGCTCCAAAATGAGTTTATTCAAAATTTCAAATGAAACTCATAATCATAAGAACATAGGTTTTATAACTATGGACCTAGCAAAAGAAAATTCCGTATAGCATCCTCCAGGATCTCCCTCTTTCAAAATCGGACATGATAGTTTCTTTATGCATAAAGCCCAAAGTCCAAATTCAATTTTCAGCCTCATCCTCCACAAACAGAAACACACCTTGCAACCCAAAATATGACAAAATGATCACGGATGCAAAACCAATTTGGATCTGTGAAGTAGAACTCACCGCGGAATATATGTCTAAATTTCCACTCATTATCATGCAGATCCCTTGCTATTAACTCTTGAGCTGGAGGCTGCTGAGAGAAGTCCTGTGATTTTAAGTACGTCGTTAGAAAGACACAGTACGCACATGAAGGCATATCCTAGAACTGCCCAGTCAAATTCATAGCAGCCAAAATGATTTTACCAATGGAGGGAACACTTTTTCAGCAGCACGGCGAGGAACTGAAAATCCTCCATGAGTACTAGTGTCACTAGCTGTCAATGTTTTGCAGAAATAATTTGTTGGCTGCTTGTTGGGGGCACCCAAATCTGCTGGAAGGAAGGAGGCATCCTTTTGCTCTTGCTACAAAAAGGTGTAAAAATCAAAAGAAAAAAATAGAAGCAAACAAAAAAGTTGAAGTAGATCATAAGAATAGGAAAAAACCTAAATTTGGCAGACTACCATACCTGGCTCAGTGGCTGCAATGTCATCTGAGCATAGACCTCATCTGTCTCCACATCTGCCTGTTGTTCACAATTTTTAATTTAGTACATATCAGAAAGTAAAAATTGAAAGAACCATACACCGTAACTAAATCTCCTTACATGCATTGTCACATTGTGAAGCTGGCAGATAAGTTGAGGAGGTAAGCTCGGGTAGTTAGGTATATGGGCATCCACTTCCTTGTGGGTCGATGCAGCAACCTACATAGACAGCAGTTTAAAATGATTCAGTTTAAGTAATACCACAATGAATCCGCTTGACATAAAAGGCAACAGTTTAAACTGCAAAGAAGTATTTGGACATGTGTTATAAAAGTTCATTATATCAAAATATTGTAACAAGAGTAACGCAAATATGGGTTAGAAATAGTTCTCGGAGAGGGCTGGTGATTTGAACTGCCTAAATATGCATTTAAACTGCAACCCAAAATACATATACTACATGTGCCATAAATGAACATGCACATACACATATATGAAGTCACCCAATAACAAAAGCTTAATACTCAGGAGGCGGGCTCTTCATATGGTTTGAGGTAAATCGAATATCACAGCAATATTTCTTAGCATATGTTCAGAGATTGCATTCTAAACAGATAGAGAAAGCAATCCTTATAAAAGACAAACATACAAGAACACAAAGCAAGGTTGTGAAACCCAGCAAAAATTTACAACAAATGTCCCAAGCCGGTCAATCCAGAGTAAACAGAACGGCTGATATGAGATTTGACATCAAAATCTAAGTCCAATAAACAGGTTATTCCCAAGCTAGGTAGACTGACCTGCTCACTGTGGCCCTGAGGGAAATAAACCACGCGGCTCCCAATGACAGGAAGGGAAACAAGAGGACCCGCACAGGCGTGCCAAAGTTCAGAATTCAGACATCTCTTCTCCCCTGCAGATTAAGTTCCAAAGCGATGTAAATTTTCAAGAAGGATAACACAATTTTTAGGGGGGGGGGGGGGGGGGAATGGGACAATAAATATGCAGATATACCATATCAGGACAACAAATGAATTGGCCCTAATTTTGGTTACCCAGCTTTAATGAAGCCAAGAAAATTACTACTATTACAGAAAGGAATTAGGGACACCATTACTTACCCCAAAAAAAGACCTCACGAAAATGCAACACAAAAAAGACGAAAACCAAGGAAAGGGATCCGAATTAAATGGCAATTAAGATCCCTGAATAATAGACAAAGTGTTACCTAAAAATCAGAGTAGCCCCAGAAGCTAATATGATAATGTTTTTTGCAGCTAAACAAAAACCTTGATAGAAGTTCATACCCAGAAATAGGTGAAGGGGAGAAACAAACTTTTAAAGTTGATAAAAAGAACCAACGGGAATATACAAAGAAAAACACAAATCATACCTTCAGGCGACTGCTGTGAGAAACCAACAGAAGAGAGCCTCATTTCTGGAGATTCAAGAACGGCTTATTACAACCCAAAAATTTGGAGCCCCAAACGCTCTTACCACAACAATTCAAGGGACTGAAAAATGGATTCTTGCACTTCCTTCCCACCCAAAAACACCATATTACAACCTTCACTTTTTCCCCCCACAAAACCCCCCCTCCAAATCTGAATGTACTCCTAAGTGCTAACCCAGTACCCCCCCTACAACCTTCAATGTCTAGGAAAAAACCACCAAGAATACCCCCCCTCTGATCACTTCAACCGAACCCAGTTCCACTAACAAACACAATTGACTTCAGCCTCATCCGCACTTGATCTTCTCAAACCCAACCCCAAATACACCAATCAAAAAACTGCAAAAAAAATCAAACCTTCCCCCCAGTTAACCAGTTCATACCACCCCCCCAGTTGCCAAATCTGTCTAGCTCAAAATAGAGAAACCCAGAAGGAGAAAAGAATCCGGAACTCAACAGATCTCAGCTCAGCCGAACCAGACTTAGAAGCAAAAGCAGAAGGGGAAAAGAAAAAAAAACCCAGGTTTGAGTTTAACCAGCACCAAAAACTTACTTTGAGCAGAAACCCTAGAAAACCCAGATCCCCAAAAGCGAATTTCACGTTCAGGTCACGAGTAAAATCCTATTTAGAGCTGGGTCAAAGAGTAATACTTCATACAAAAGCACGGATTCGTGCAAACTGGTGATACATACACAACACACATGCAGAGACACTGTTCTTATTATGTAGGTCTAGAAATGTAAAAGGGGGATTGAAGTTGGAAACCTAGGTTTAGACTACAGTTTTGAGGTAATTGTGAAGTGAGATAGAGGATACTAGTACTAGGACTGATCAATGATGGTACTGGATTGGCTCCACCTTTCTCTCTCTTCTGCTTGTGCTCCCTTGCTTTGCTTTTTTACTGGATTGGCTCCTTCTCTCTCTCTCTCTCTCTCTCTCTCTCTCTCTCTCTCTTGCTGTGTGTTTCTCTCTCCTCGGATCCAATCAATCTTCACTGCTGCCTTTATGACACAATAATCAATTTAAGGATTTATACTATACTCCTATATATAAAAACAATGTGTAGTAGAGTATATAGGAGGAGAAAGCGTGTTGGATTGTTTTTTAAAAGTGAAAATAGGAGGTGGAACTAGATCCTCACCTGTCCACTGCAATTCTGGATCTGTTCACAATTTTTTAGTAATTACTGTAAACTATTGATTTCGCCTTCTTCAGAGTACATGATTTTAGATTTGGAGTGTTTTTTCCACTTCAAATTTTGGATCGTAAAGGATTTGATCTTGTGAATAACAAATGTTAAAAGAAGGCTACCCTGTTCCGGTTTTGAAAAAATGAACTTTTAAAAAAGAAAGGTAATTTCAAATTAAAAAATTATATGTTTACGCAAATATTTTTTTTACCAATATATATCTTGTTTTTTGATAAATTTTATCAAATTTTTTAAACGGTGCAAAAAAATTAAAAAATTATTTTTTATTTCAATTATATTTAAACTCAAAATTATCTTATTTTTTAAAAAAATGATTTAAAAAGAAAACGGAACGGTGTAGTTTACCCATTAACAGTTTTTCCTGCTCTTTTTTTGTCAGAAGGAAAAATTACACTTTGTCTCCTTCAACTATAACCCAGTTGTTCTTCTTACCCTTTTATAAAACCTCTCACATCTTACATTCCATAAAAATGCGATACCAAAAGAATTGATGCTGAGCCCTATGAGATAAGAAACTCTCAAGTATGATTCTAAGGAAAGGTATTGACTGGCCTACTACGCCCGGGGAAACAAGCCATTCGATAGGGAGATTCTGCAATTGCGAAGGCTTGGTTCGATCAAGCCGCTGAGTATTAGAAACAGGCTATAACTGCGCTCTGAGTAAACCACCAATTCGAATTCTATTATAAAACACTACTGTGACGGCTCCTTTTGTGAGCTTTCCGCTTTTTAAAAAACCCAACGCAAGAGTTGAAGTCTTTTTTTCCGGTGAAGTCAAACTGAAGTGTAGCTGAAGGAGTGATCTATAAATAGGAGTCGATTTTTACTTGTTCCAAGTCGGAATCTTCTGTTTCCTATTTGATTCCTTCTTTGAAGTTGGCTTTTTTTTGTTCCCAGTCAATTTGTTCTTGTTCTTCGTAGAAGCAAGTCAGTGCTTCGTCTAAGCGAGGGTTAGGTGCCGTTTTGGATGCGTAGTTAAAAAAACTTTAGGAAAAGAAAGATTTTTTGAACTCACATATTATAAAAATGAAAAATAATTTTTCATTTTTTTGCATTGTTTAAAAGATCTCAAATGAGATCTATTAAACAATATCCATATTGATAGGAAAATTATTTGCGTAAACACGTGATTTTTGAGCTTGAAAAACCTTCTTTTTCCTAAAGTTCTTTTTACTTCGCATCTAGAACGGCACCTTAATCTAGGCGTAATTTTTCAAAAGTGCTAAAAGTACCAAAAGTTACTTTTTTCCCCTTTGTATTTTGTGAAGGAAAAAAACAAAACCACTTTCAGCATTTTTAGTAGTTTTGGAAAACTAGGACCAATTGCTATCAATTTTAGGTGTCGTTTCGCTTTCTTTTTAAACTTTCTTTATTTTTAAATTTTTTTTGCACCGTTTAAAAAGATCTTAATGAGCTTAAATTACCTTCCTTTTCTAAAAGTTCATTTTTTTCAAAACCGGAATGGGGCCTTAACCTTCTTTTAACATATTGTTGTTGAATTGCACAAACAACATACGTGAGACGTGGGAGTAGAACATGGTTATTTTACGAGAGTTCAATTCCGTGATCTTCGTAACTGTTAATTAGTAATTCCCAAAAATATAATGCCATTATAGATTTTTATGGGCCACCTCTTTGATGATGTTACTGGAGCCACTTTAGGATATCCACAATGCTATAATCTAAAATTGATAATAAAAAATTACCACATCAGTTTTCCATTATTCATTTAAGAGATTGTTAAGGTTAGCAATGTAGATATCTACAATGGTATAATCAAAATTAGATAATCAAAATTTGTCGCATCATCTTTTCAAATTATAAAAAACTAAAAGCCGTGAACAGTAGAAAATAATTTATCTAAAAATAGTTTGGAAACTAATAAAAACTATTTACTAGAAATGGAAAATAGTTTTTGAAACTTTTTTTTTGGAAAAAAACTATTTTAAAAAAATTGTTTTCTAAAAAATATTATTAAAATATTTTTTTCCCGAAAATATTGTTCAAAAAGAAAGAGAGGGGAAAAGGAAAGAGAGATAGAACATTTTTGTATAATGATTGGTGTATTTGATTGAAAATATATAAGGTTTATTAAATTTAATTATTGTCAAAAGGTTGCTAGTTTTGGTTATCCAAAACTCAAAATTTGATTATTTCTAAAGAGGTTATTAAGTTTGATTATAGCATTGTGAGCCATATTTTATATCAATATTGTTAACTTTAAAAACTTTTTACTTTTGAACGTGTCATTTAGCATTCCTTTGTTGTTCTTGTCTTTCATTTCGTTGTATCTAACAAATGGGATCATTTGTAGACAGAGGAGAGGGATGACTAGAGGAGTTCAAGGCTTCAAGCTATTTAGATTTTTTTTTTTGAACAGTCAAGCTATTTAGATTTGATCCACGTTTGATACGTCAATAATGCATTTCAAATCAATTGACTACATAAATTAAATTTATTTACTTTTTAAAAATTTCAGATCAAACTTAAACGCTTAACTATTCACTATATCGTGTGTGTGTGTATATATATATATATATATATATATATATATATATATATTAAAAATAAACAATTCAAGTTCAGCTCGTATTTTGCTTAATTAAAATTCATTTGTGGTCAGCTCGAATGATAACAAAAAAAAAAACAAAAAACTTGAATAATTCATCACTCCACCAACTGAAGTAAAATTTGCACTAAAAGTAGCCTATCTTTGTCATTAGTATAAAATATATAGAAAATTAGTTTTAGGTCCATTATGTGAACTTTATAAGGCCATAAGTCCACCTATTAATTTTGTAAGGTCTCAATTACATTTTAAAGTACCCTAGAGTAGGGTAATGTACCATAGGGTTTAGTCAATTTTATAAGATTTTATGGTGCATTTTTTTATTATATGATAGGTTACCCTAGGGTAGGGTAAATTACCCTAGCGTAGAGTGCTCTAGGGTTTAGGCACTTTTATAAGGTTTTAGGGTGCATTTTCCTATAATAGGATTTTAGTTGTTAGGCACTTTCATAGGGTTTAGAGTTTTATACACTTTCATAGGGTACTCTTGGGTTTAGATTATGTGGACTTGTGGCTTTACAAAACTATTAGGTGAGCTTATGAGTTTATGAAATATCTATAGTGGACCTATCATTAAATCTCTCTAATAGGAGTATATATTAATTTGCCGGCCCACATGATTTACAAGTCATCTAATTCGTAGCATTGTCTTACTCTTCATTCAAACAACAATAATGCTATGGTAACGGTCTCTAGTAACCACATTGTGGATACCATGTGACGTGTATCCAAAATGTGGATATTGGTGATACGTCACGTGATATTCAAAATGTGATTATTAAATATGGTCACCAAAACATTCATGTTCAAACAAACATGCAAAAGAATGAACGTTAGTTATTTTTTTGCCGTCCATTTACCCATAGTGCCTCTTTCGTTTCTCCTACCTTTTCATTTTCACCTTTTACAATGGAGACAGAATTTCCTATAATTAAACCAAACAAAAGGGATTTACTTTTTACACCAATGAAAAGGAAATGAAATAAAAGGGCACTTTTGATGAGGGAAAAAAAGGGTACTGTAAACCACTGTTCCACTTGTGAAAGCTCCTTTTCAATTCTTGGCTGTGTAGCTCTCCTCCTTGTAACTCTTGTATAAAAATTTGTTAATTTTCACTTAAAGTAACTGGGCTCCAAAAACATGGACAGTTTCAGACTTTCGGTACTTCAACCCATGAATCGAATACGGGATTCATTTTTAATGATTTGAATGGTGGATTATTGGGATATTGTATAGAACCATTATCGATCTTGATTGAATGGATGAAGCTAGGGGTGCAAATTAGCCGAGTTTTGTAGCGTTTGGGCTTAGCCAAGGCAAGAATCAATAATGTAATTTGTCCTTAGCTAAAATGGGTTGGTGGGTGAAATGAGTTTGGTTAAAATTATTTGGGCCAAATTTTACGAATAATTTTTTTTTTTTCAAAGTTGACCTAGGCTACAGCACAATCCATAATGAGCAGAGTTCCGCGCTTGGGCTCAGCTCGTTTAGACAAGCCAAAAACTCAATCAAGATCTCAACTTGTCTAAAGGCAAGCCGAACCCAGTTTATGCTAAACGAGTCTCTTTAGACGAGCCGAGTTTTAGGGTGTCAAGCTCGGCTTGTTTACGTACCTCATGCATGTGCTTAAAACACAAGCTCGAGCTCAACTCAATTACTAAACAAGTCGATCCAAGCCTCGAGCCGCTCGTTGACCGCTCGGTTCATTTAGCAGCCTATAGTGTAGCCGCGTAAAATAAGACTGTACATTTTGAAAGAATAACTGGCCTTGTTCGTTTGGTAATTTTGGATATTTTAGTTTTGGTAGTAGGTGGGGAGAGAAATAGGATAATGATTGGAGAGATGGGTAATAAGTGGAAAGAGATAGAGAGAGAAATGAAATTAATAATTAAAGAAAATAGGTAATGATTGGAGAAAAATATAGGGTAATTATTGGAAAACAAAGTGATTGGAAAAAAATATAGGGTTATGATTGGAAAACAAAGTAAATATGTTAAACGAATAAGGCCAGTTTGTTTTTATTTTTTTTTAAATTGGAAGGTATGACTGTCAAAAATAAAAATGATCATATCTATTACTCCTAAAACAAGTAAGAGATAATTACAAATTACAATTATTCTATGAAGTTGACTTTATTTTTTTAAAGATTGTGTATCTATGCACAAAGGCCTCAACGCTGCCGAACAATCTGGCCCGTGAGGCCGGCCATAGATTCCATTTTGATGATTCGAGACTTTCTTCCATGCAAAAAAAAAATAAATTTACTAGTAATATCAATCAGGATCTAAATTAAATCTAGTATCTGTAGAAATGAGACGTTACAACTCTAACCATTCACATTTTTCTACACATGCAAAAGATCCATTTGCACGGCTACATATGCATGATTAACTTGATTTTCTTTATCGATGATCCACTTTGCGATTTATAAAGAAAAAATGATTTTAACCATTAAAATAGACGCCATGGTGCTCCACATTGCCATGCTCCTAGTTTCCAAAAAAGAAAAAAGAAAAAAAATTGGGGCCTTTTTTATACTGCGTGATTTACAATTTTTTTCCCCATTTTCCTGTTTGGGGTCAAATTTTTGGGGATTGTTGTTTCGTCTCGACAAGAAGAATCAAAAAAGTAAAAAAATCTGACTTTTACACCCTTTTTTTAAAAAAAATATTATAATTTTAACACTTTCAGCCGAGCTTTTTGGTCAAAATTTAGTCAAAAAAGTAAAAAAAAAATTATGACAGTAAAATTATATACTTTAATTTTTATTAGAAAAGAGAACATTAGTGAGGAGAGATGGAAAATACACTGACCTCCCCTGAGGTTCTTGAAATTTCACTAGCTTTCCTACTTTTGTTGACAATGTTAAGATTTCCCCTCTGGTTACTTTTTTTGACAAACAGAGATTGAACTTAAAACATCTTCATTTTAGACATGAATTCAAATAGAATGGAAGAGAAAGGAATTTGATGATCTAGAACAAAGTTTGATTTGAATTTCTCATTCTAAGGTTTAGAATTGATGAGCTATAGTGATTGCACCTATTAAAGCAATTAAAAAAAATTTATTGAAATGAACTTAAATGGAAGAAAAAAATTTGATGATAAATGAATACTAATTTGTTGACTATTACTTATTAAATCTTGCTTTAGAATCTGGTTGGATCTTGAAGCCCAAATAATCTCGTACCATAACGTATTTAGAATAGTAATAATTAGTGAAACAAAAATACTTATACAAATCAACGAAGTAATTCCATCACCTACGGTCCAAAGATAAAAATCTTTGTAATATTCTGACCCATTCATGAACATCACAATAAATATGATCAAAACATTTAGAGCTCCTATCTAAATCTTTGAGTCCTATCTTTAATAATCCAACCAAATTAATTGATGATACCAAAAAAATTATCCTCCCAACCAAACAGAGTACTCACATCCTCCTTCCTTGGCCAAGTATCGTATATCCTATCTATAAATCTTTGAGTCCTATTTATTTTGAGACTTTCTCTATATGAATTTGTGATAGAATGTAGTATGGGTTGGGGTGCAACACATCGTCTATCTTGTATTTTTCGAATCCCATTAAATAAGCGACGTTGAATTTTTATTAATGTAATCTTTCTTGTTGATAGTACAAAAAAAAAAAAAACCATAATGATCATTTACTTCAAACAGACTACTTAAACATTATAAAGGTAAATACTCTAATTTAACTCCCCACTTCCACACATCAGTCTTGCATGCCAAAGGACGACAAAAAAAAAAAAAAAATCCTCCTGGTTGTAAGGCTTAGGAAAATCTATATAATAACACGAGCATAATTCATTAAGTTATGTTGCAGTCTCGTAAGTTTTCTAGTCCTAATAAGAATAATAACAGAAAATGATAATGTCAAAACTGTTACAAACTTTTTGTGCATATCAATTTTAGCATTAGCATCACCTATACATACATGATCAATAGAATTAGTCCAAATGTTCCTTACCACTACACTACACCACACAAAGTTGGAGGGTCCCATCTAGTGAATTATATATACCGTCCTTTGATTTATTTGTAAGTTTTTATAAATGGGATTGATTTTCACACTCTCTTTTATCCAAATGAACTATTTTTTTGTTTGTAGTGTGATGTGAAATTACATGATTACCCTTTTTACGTGTAAAAGGAAAAAATGTATAAATGGTAGTTTTGTAATTTTATATGAATGAAGACAAAAAAATAAAATACACTTGAACAAAATGAGAGTGTGAAAATCAATGCACATTGTTGCTCTATCATATTCTCCAGGCGAGTTGTGCATGGTTATCGCGTTTTTTTCACTCTTTTTTTTTTCTTTTTCTTTACTCCTGGGGTATGCCTTTTAAGGGTTATACATTCATATAACTTTTTTAATTTCAAACTAACTTAAAAAAAAAAACGAATATACCTTTCCGTCTTTATTATGTGAATAATGAGTTCCCCGTACTGTAATTTGATTTGATTGTGAGTCTGTGACGCTAGGCCACTGCTTTCTGTAGTGGGTCAGCATCAATTGTACGGTAGGCAACCGGCCCATGGGAATCAAGTAATGCCAAACCGTGGTGGCCAAAACAGAACTGTCAATTGGCCGAAGTGGATCCAAATCTAGTACTAAGATTTAATTCTGAATTTGAAATAACTAAAATTCAATCAGAACTCGAATTTAGTAAAATTGATTTCAGTAATTCGAATCCGAAAAATCGGAGTTCTAATCCCAAAATCCGAATCTGATATGAATGTTTTCACATTAGAAAGCAACACCTCGCCTTACCCCCAACGACTTGAAGGCCATTCTCGGTCCAGGTACCACTGCTTTTGATTATTTTTCGCGCTTTTGTTTTTTGTTTAAAATACCAAATCGATTCCGATATATTATTGCAAATGTATACGACTTTTCCACAAGTTTTACCTTCTTCCAACTGGTGAGTCCCATGCGTCAGGTCCTAAGGTTGACGGCGAACAGAAAGCTAGCTAGCTATTAGAGCCAGAGTAGGAAACCCGAACCGACTCAGATAAAAATGACTTGTAACTATATTTTTTGAAGAATTTTTCTATAATGCTCCGGTGTGGCATTTATATAAATACCTATTTATATAATTCTTCAAAAAATCGCACTTGTACTTATATCACAAAAAAGAGAGATTATATATATATACACTACGTTTATGGTCACACTTATCACAACATATGACTATACTAACTATAAAATATGGTTGACTGGTCAGTCTGGTAGCCGGTCACCGTTATTTAGGCGGGAAATAACTTATGTTGGGTTTGGTTTGGTTTTTAAAAAATAGTAGTGATAATAAGTGGAGAGAGAGAGAGAGAAAAAGAAAAATGTTGAAAGTAGGAGAAATCTAGAGAGTATTTTTTGTAAAATGAAGAGAACAAGGCATTACTTTTTGGCATTCCTGCCTAAAACCACACCGCTTTATGGCATAGCCACTCCAAATTTGTCCTTTAGCTAAGCCATTGTCTAGTGGGCAACCAAAAAAATGGGGTGAAAATATAAATCTAACTTAAAATTTTAATTTGTGTATAGAGTATATGTTCTTAGAACATTTTTTTTTTGAAAATAAAAAATATAAACCATATAATTGTAATTATTTACTTTTAAATAACTATAAATTTATGAATATTCACGTGAAAAAGAATATTCATTTATTATTTGGATAACTTACAATTGTAATTTATATTCCTATTATAAACACACATAGCCATTTTAAATTGATTAATATTATATAATTTGAAAAATAATAACCAAGAGTGTCAATGATTGAACTAAAACGAATTAATTAATGTATGTTGATAGTGATCAATACCATTTGTAGATGCAATAATTAGAAGTGATGTTGGTGGATAACCTTGGACATCACAGCCGGACCCTTATTGAACCACACAAACATTTCATTTTCAAACAAGAAAAATAATGACCAAAAAAGGAGTAGTCGCCTAGCTTCTTCTTTTTTTTTTTACCAAATCGGTAAGTAGTCTTGTTTTGTTTCCATGCGTCGGCAGACAGGTGCATATTATCTCCCATATGTATGTTTTTTGTTTTTGAATCTTTTTCTGGACCACATTTTCCTGTTGGAATCTCTATGCATGGAATCTATCGTGGACGTGGACGTGACTTGTTAAACTAAGGTTGGAGATGGAATGAGTGTGTGTGTATATATATATATATATAGTTTCTTTAAGGCCCCGTTTGATAATAGTGATAAATAAATGGGATTCGTAAGGAGATGTGATTAGAATTGTGATTGGTAATGAGATGAGATTGTTAATGAGAATGGATTGATAATAAGTATGTTTGTTTAGGATAAGATTAGATTATGGGATTATTAATATCATGTTTGTTTGAGATGAGATTAGATGATGTGATTGGATTGATAAAAGAAATTGGTAATGAGAAATGATTGGTATTGAGAAGGGATCGGGATTGGACTACGAATACCAAGTCCCAAGAGGTATTGCTAATACCCCCTATGGGCCGGATTGTTCATCCCACGGGACTATCAATCCGGACCAATTTTGAAAATCAAACACAATATTACTAATACCACCTTAGCAATCCAATCCCAATCTCCAATCCGCTTTATCAAATGGGGCCTAAGATTCAAATCTTGATTGTGGGATGGTTTTGATTTGCTATGTGCTTTTGTTTCATTCAAGTATTCTATTTATCAAAAAAATTCTGCAATTAAAAATTCTATTATTGAAAAACCCTGCACAGAAAAAGAAAGGTTATGAGAATCTAGGAGAAAAAATCGAATTCATCACTATATATAGCAACCAACTCTAATTTATTCTTTAGGAATATCCAAGTATACGATTAAGGTGCAAGTGATATTGGCCAGAAATTAAGGTATTTTCTTCATCTTAATATCTCAGGTTTGATTTTTCTTGTCAATAATTTTTGAGGCCATTCCACCCGCACGTGTAAGCGTGTGAAACTACTGTGAAAAAGGCTGTGAAACGACTGTGAAAAAGGCTGTAGGAATTAATCCAAGATGCATGCAAATTAGCCCGGGACATCATGCATTACAAAAAAAAAAGGTAAGATTTACACCATCAAGCTCAATCCTAAGGTTGCGGAAACTTATTCAGTGCTTATGGGGGCCAGCCCTCCACTATTACTGTGAGATTTGGAGCGATAACCACCAAGCAGCATGAACGAGCACATGCGCAAAGAAAGGTACACATTTATTAGCACATTGGATGTGGCTATTATTTCGGTGTAACATAAGTAGAGTGAAATGCAGTTGGTACCTCCCTTAATGCACATGGACAGAGTTCGATTCTCGTAAACATCCACCCTCCTCCTCTATTGTCTTAGGATAGAGAAAATTAGATTTAATGAATGACAAAAAAAAAAAAAAAAAAACTGTTGCAAAAAATACCAAATTCGTAGCATCCAGCTTGTGACTAGGATTTGCATTTTGAGGTATTTTTCAAGATAATCACGGAATTACATGGTTTGCCGTCCTAAATAGTTGGAGATCGCATTCATAAGGTCGGAATGACATAGGAGCTAGGTCTCAAAAAGGTCAAATTCTTGGATCCATTCCCGAGTCGAAATACGGCATCCCATGTGGGGGGAGACTTACGAAACCATTAATTAGTAGTAACACATTAATTAGGCCAAACTGCTGGCCTGTGATGAAGACAGTTAAGCATTGTTGTCCATGCAAACTTGTTACCATAATCCTAACAGACAATTGCTTTCGGCCTTCACTAGAATTGGTACTACCCATTTCTGTATGCGATGAGATAGGTGTTTCCTAACCATTTTTTCCACTATGGTGGGGTACTTTAAAAAGTGCTCTTTCTTAGAGAAAGAGAATGGGGACTTTTCGTAACCGACATAAAGTTTAAACGGCTGTCAATATAGTAATACACAAATGCAAATTTATATATTTTCCCAATTGTAATGCAGTGTCACATATTTTTATACACTTTTCACAAATACATGACTCGGGGGGCCATCGAACCAACCCAGCCGGGAACCCCGAATGAAGAAAAAGTCGAATTGACAGAACCCAACGTGAAGGTTTTTCAGTAAAATATAATGAAAAATTAATGTAGTTACGATCTTTCATCTTTGGGTCAAAATTAATAATTTCTTCCTAAATACGCGTTGAAGAGTCGCTGCAATGTGTAGCCCTCTCAAAAACGGCGTAGTTTTGAGATTGAAAATAAGATACTTAAGTTTCATCAAAACGACGTTGCTTTGGTCCTCTACTATTCCTAACCTAGGTAGATGATCCGCCGGCATACTTTGTTACCAGCAGCATATCACCTCGCAAACTAGCACAGTCGCAAACAAGGAAACCCACCATCGACACTTCACACGCCTCCACCATAACCACCAAAAGCCCGACGCCACGGTAGCGAACTGTGTGGCCCGTTGATCCTTGATCTGAGTTCCTCTTCGATTGGTTCGAGTTTTTCCTAGCCGTCTTACCCTAACCTGCACAGTGAATGCACGACTAAGACCTGGCTGGGGTTGCCCGGCAAGGCCCTCCGGCGAGAGAATGAGAATGTGCAGAGAACAAAACAAGAGACTAGGGTTTCGGGTTTGAGTAATTTGTACCTCTTTAGGGTTGCTATCCTTTGATATTTATAGAGTCCGCTTGATTTGCTCTCTAAATACAGGCGTGTGCCTGGCACGGATTGGCTAACGTCATTGTGACGTCACCGAAAAGATCTGTTAACCGCTTTTGGTGTGAGCTGACACCCCCATGTGCACTCATCGATCATTAGCTTATGGCGTAACCACTTCAACACGTGGGGAGGCACGTGACATCATGGTTGGCCGAGCCCCACATATGGCCGAGCTTGAGGATAAGTGATTCGTAGGGAGAACTGAATTGAGTTGTCTATTCCGAAGGTGGCCGAGCTTGAGGGCTTTCTCCTTGAACCGGCCGTCGGGTAAGTCAACCATCATTCATTGTTAAGCTTCGGTATGAGCCGAACCTGGGATTAAGTACGGCTACCACTTTCGACCCAAGCTTCGGTCGTCTCCTTAAACGTGGGCTCGGACTGTTTATGTTCGGCCTACTACACGAACCATTAGATCCTAAACTACTATGGTCAGTAGCATCCAATACCCTTAAAGCACGCCCAAATCTGACCAAAATCATTGCCATCACCAAATTAGACCAACACAGAGGCACTGTCATCACCAAATCAAACACTACTATCTCTAAACTCAGAACAAACCCACCACATCCCATGTCGCAAAACGCTACTTAGCTAGTACCTACCTTCAAATTTGGGCCTTTTTTTTTTTTGGAGTTTTACATTTTGTTATTAATTTTTGCCGAACTTTTCAAGATTTTAATATTTTCTGACTTCGATTGTTGAGATTAGGAGTGGTGGAGGCACTCTCTAATTGAGGTATGATCTGGTTATTGTTGAGGGTGGGTCAGACCGTTAGAGGAAACGTTGAAGGAAGTTAGGTCTCATAAATGGAGGGGGAGGAAGATGTGTCGGTGAACCTCCTGTCCGTTTTGGAAAATAAAGACCAAAAACGCCGTTTTTGAGAGGGCTACGCATTGCGCTACGGGGAGTCGGAACACGGCCTCCTTCCTTCTAGTTTCAGGTCCTGTAACTAGTACTAGCTAGTGTTGTCGACTGGCCTAGCCGTAACTATTAAAGAAAGAAAAACATACTCAAACCATCCATTGTGTTCAGTGTTAAATGCGTTGGCTAGAGTGGTTCCTGGTACGTACGAACGGTTCTTGGTACGTACGCACATCCAGTTAAGTGGTTCTATGATTGGCAAGTTGGCCACTTTAAAGATTCGGGTCTATTCAGCTAACTAAAAGTCTTAAAAAAAATATACATTTTTCTTAATGAGATGGACCATTGTTATGAGATGATCATATCCTTACCAATTGAAGATGATAAGAAATATATATAAATATATATATATATATAGGAGTACCATATTCAATCACGACATATTTCAATCCGTACAAATTCATCCGACCTCACCTATTTATATTTCTCAATCATAGAAGCTGTGGATAAAAAAATCCAGACCAAGCTACTAAGTTAGTAATAGGTACTCCCTCCGTCCCTTTTTAAGTGTCCTGTTTCGTAACTCCAATTTATTAAAAAGATATCATCATTATAACTTTCACATCAACTTTTTCCTCCGCTCTTCCTACTTACCTATCATCATTATACTTTTACTCACTTACTTTTCAAAATGGAATTTATTTTTAGAGACAATATAGATAATTGACCAATTTTTACCCATTAACTTTACAAAATAGACACTTATTAAGGGACAGCCCAAAATAGAATATTGGATTCTAAATAAGGGATGGAGAGAGTAGTATTAATTCGTAATAACAGTTTATGTTTGATGACACTAACATAAGTGTAACTATGTCTAGCTTGACTCGTGGTAATTTGATTCTTTAAGAGGTTTTTTCTTCTTCTTCTAAGGATAACATAACAAAGGTCGGGAGAGAGAAATCAGGGTAAATGCAATCCCCCTTATTGTAGGAGTCCTAACCGTCAAAGCATGTTTAGCCAATGAACCAGTAACCACTCATTGAATGAGTCAAGCTCACTGCGGCGTCCTTTCGGAGTAATCCGTACTCATGGGAGAGTAGTACGACACCATAGCTCATCACCAAGGTATATACTAGCTGGACAGATATTGGTTCCCATGTAGAGGGTACTTTTTGTTTTCCAACTTTGAACAATTAATAGTATCTTGGTAGTTGATCTTAGCACCGCCAGGCATACCTGATGTAGGCTCGCTACGCAAACAAGTGTGTATATATTGATTGTTCTGTGTACGTGTAGCTATTGGGAATATAATATATAGGATCTATTTGTTGATCGAATATGAGCGTTAAATTTTAAGGAGAATACATTAATACATTTCCGGTGTTTTGATAAAATTCGTTCAAGCCGGATTATTTTTTTTAAATTTTTTTTTGAAGAGAGTTCAAGCAGGATTAAATGTACGACAAATGTGTAGTTGCAAAAAATTAATGTCGAATATAGAACAATATCTTGTGGGGTGTTACAATATTTAATCTCATCACTGTTGATTCCATGAAACAATTGATTATATGAGGTTAGGGACGGATCCAGGAATATAGCCTAGTGAGGGCACCTGTTAAGACATAGTACATTACTAACTACAAAAGTTTATAAAGTATACTTTAAGTTAAATTAGGTAAAAATGAGTACAAAATCTCAAACAAAAATTTTAAAATATGTTTTGAATGAACAACAAGTTTTAGAATGATTGAGCTAGTTTTGTTAATGACTTTATGTTAAAATATTTTCTATGATAGTTAAAAATAATGAGAATCAAGAAAGAATATTTTCAAATAAACAAATAGCTCATAAACCAACAAATATAAATGTATCATATGATAAAATTCAAACAAAAAATTAATTTTATGTGTAGTTTCAAGATATATCCAAGTGTATGTTTATACATTAACACATTTTTAT
The DNA here is from genome assembly GCA_019656275.1 of Rhododendron kiyosumense. Taxonomy (NCBI): domain Eukaryota; kingdom Viridiplantae; phylum Streptophyta; class Magnoliopsida; order Ericales; family Ericaceae; genus Rhododendron; species Rhododendron kiyosumense. Next base: position 1,247,677 of record BPLS01000518.1, read on the forward strand.
AATTATGCTAATTTATATAAATGTAAATATAAATATTAATATATTTTTTAATTTTGAGTGGAGGCACACGCTCGAGTGGGGCACATGCCCTCGCGTATCCCCCTTCAATCTGTCCTTGTATGAGGTAGTACCACCGTCCTAAAAAGATGATTTTGCCAAAGAAATTAAATATTATTCCTACAATTTCCTAAATACCAATGAATTCTTTCAACTCATGGGATAAAATTAAAATTTTTTGTTAACAATAATGCACTCATATGAAGTTATCGTTCTTTGGACTGAACAATCTGCGACAGAAGAGATATACTATCATTATTGTAAGTTCAGTCAATCAAACATGCCTACAAAACATGACAGTCATATCCAATAGGATAAATTGCACTAACCTTTCCTACATGCAATTCTAACAAGCGCAGGGATCTCTTTTTTTTTTTTTTTAAACCACGAAACAACCTTACAGTCAGGACACTAAATGGATTCGATTGCGCAACCTAAATCTCGGAAAGAGCTAGCTACAGCACACTAGCCACTACCCTCTACTTAAATACCAGAGTGAACACACCGTTCTCCTCTACTTTACAAACTATTTGATCAATAGAATCGTTTTTCGATTAGGGTATTTTGTAAGTAAAAGTATTTTGAAGGGCATAAATGGTAAAGTTTAATAAGGTTGGTGATGATGATAAGGATCTATCAATACACAGCATATATATATATATATATGTATGTATTCACATGGGTAACTTTCTGAAGTATGATTGATGAACAGCCTAGGGTTTCACTATCAAAGTGGTGTGGTACTGTGGTGTAGTATAGTGGTACAAAACTGTCACATTTTCTCTCTCATAAGTTAATTTCTGACTGAGGGGTCATTTTCCTTCATTCAGAGTGGAGGAGAGTGGGAAAAAGCGAAAGATGTCAAAAGAGAAACAGCTCAGGTGCCGTTCCGGTTTTAGAAAAAGTGGGTTTTAGAAAAAGAAGGTAAATTTCAAGGTCAAAAATCATATATTTACGCAAATAATTTTTCTATTAATATGGATCTTGTTTGATAGATCTCATTGAGATCTTTTATACGGTGCAAAAAAAATCAAAAAATTATTTTTCATTTTCATTATATTTGAGTTTGAAATTTGGAAAAAAAGAACTTTTTGAAAAGGAAGGGAAAGTGGAACGGGGTCTCACCCCCTTAGATTCGTGGGTCCTACGCAATTCTCTGATTACGACGCCCGCACCCACACCCTTTTGACGACGCTGACGAAGGCTACGTGGTGCCGTCAAACCAACCCCTCTCACTCCAAAGGGTCCGCCTCTTCTCCAGGACAATGATTTGGACTGAACGAAATAGTTATGATTGGCATCGTCTATTAGTAGATCAATGATTTGAATTTTTTCATACATTTTTATCAGTAAAAATGTAATCCTATCGGTACAAGTGTATAAATACATCCAAACTGTTAATTGATGCAAATAAACAATTTAATTAGAACTGTCTTCTATAGTCCAAAACATAGACACAAGAGTCCATTTCCATCCCCACTAAAAAATAGGACACCCAAATCTGGCTTATCACTGATCAGCTCCCATTTTCATAATTCCAATTTTTCCGATAAGTTATAGAGTTCGGATCAGTTTATACGTGTCTCGAACGATTCTGAGAAACCAATCTTATTGTCAATTTGCGGAAGTTTCAATTAGAATCAGAGCTTAATTTTGTATGGAATGGTCCCAAATAAGTTAGTAACACCTGAGAAATTTCAAACTCGAAACCTTGTAACCTTCTATATGTTAGTTACCAATAAAGTAGTCGCAGGATTCATAACTTCAACTTTATCACAAAAAATCACTTTATTGCAAAATAGATCTTGTAAAAAGGAACGAATTTTAGTTTTCCTGCAAAATTTCTCGTCAAAAGAACACGTACAGGAAAACAAATTTCATTTTCCTTTACTTTACTTTACCTCACCTCACTCTACTTTTTTTGAAAATTTAGTTTCCATACAACATTTTCGACAATTAAACAGAGCCTGAGAGAGAGCGAACTCCTAAATTCCAAGCCAACTGTTCTTGGAGCTCCAATTTAGCATGATTTTTTTTTAAAGTTAATTGTTTCTAGTTCGTAATCCACCATCTGTTTATGTGACCATCCAATTTCCTCAGATTATTTTAATGCAATCAACAATTATTTATATTTGTAATTTAAAATATGTTTTACATGCAATATGAATTATAGTTTAATAGATCTCGATACATTCTATTAAAGAATATTTTAAAATCACATATAAAATACCATTAAAAGATATAAATAATTTAAAATGGCATGAACTCCCAACTAAATTGGAACAGACGGCCGGGGTACTTGGCATAAATGGAATGGTGAATTATATGTACCTCACAGATTAGTCAGTTGTATAAAAAAAATTGTAATAAAAATTCTAAAAAAATATTTTTTAACCAAATAAACTAGTACTCCCATTAAAATGTGTAACAAATCTACGGCAGATCTAACCACTACCACTACTACCCCTGCTATTGCTGTGGTTAATTAACATTTTACTTGCAATTAATATCGAGAATTTTAAACATCTAACGGTTCGTGGAACCCAAATTTTAATCAATGTTTATGTTTAAAACCTCCTGTGGGTCATTAGTATCATTAGTGATCAGGTTTAAATTTCCATTTTATATCCTCCCCTTTGGCCTTTGTAGTGCTTCGTGATATTCCTTCTTTTCAGAAAAGGGTAATTTCGTATTCCATATATATACTAATTTCTTATAGTAGAAGTAGGGGCGAAAGCATTCCGAGAACGATGCTCAATTAATTATTCGATTTTAAATTTTGTGTTGAAAGCCACAAATAAGCTTACGTGCGTATTATCCTAATTTAAATTGACACAAATACTGGTCGTCTAAACAAAAAGTAAAGAATAATGACAAAACCTTGGAAGATTTCGACATGATTAGGATTCATTGAAAAAAAAAATAATAGTTAAAAAAAGTTAGTGTGGAGCCCACTTGTCAATCAAGATAATTAAAGTAATGATGATTAGAAATTAATAAAGGGGTTTAGTCATAATTAGTGGCTCCTTTCAAGTGAACCCTACCTTGAATGGGCCAAAATATATATACATATATGTATATGTGGAGTACAATATAGGAGTGTGTTGGAGTGGAGACAAACACACAGGATTGAGGTTATAGCAGAGGCTTGACTCAAGCATGGCGTGTGTGTTTTTGTTTCTTTTTTAACTTTTGTGTGTTTTGGTTTTTCAAATGTATTAGGATTAGGAAGGAAGGAAGGAAGGGGGGGATCAGGCAAAAGGCAAGAAAGAACAAGAAAACAATCCCTTTTGTTTTCGTTTCTTGATCATGTTTTGGGTGACATATAGGCTCAACCAAATCCAAGAACTATATAGTACTAGCACGTTTGTTAATTATTATTCAAGCTTCTAATTGTGTTGTTTTCCAACCACCACACCCACTAATCATTTCTTTATCATTTGGGCAAGAGAGGGAGGAACAAAAAAGATTTTTGAAAGACAATCTCCATTAATCGAATAGAATAAAGTCAAATATTCTTGATGAAAGTCAAATCTCTCTACCAAACCAATAGGCTTGTAACCCAACCGTTATCTCCTGGTACTCCTACAAGGGAGGCTAAGGTTCGAGTCACGTTTGGTCGGGGTTTAGGACCATGAACAACTTTTGAACTTCTTGTGAACTAACTAACTAGCTAACTCCCCTACTAATCTCTATTGATATACATATACAATATTGGCAACAAAAAAAAAAAAAAAAGAATTATGCGAACCTTTTTTTTCTTGATTTTTTATTGGATTTGCATCAATATTTTTTAAGATTGATCACAACTTGAAGAGAGGATCTAACAAGTAAAAAACTATAATGAAATAAAATTCAAAAAATCACTAAAGACGAACATAACTTAAAGAAGACAGTTTTACAAGTCTATTGTGAGTGTGCGCGTGCGTGTTTCTTTTTGAATTCTTTTGAACTTCAATTGATACTGTGTCAAGAAGAATGTTTTACGGGAAATTTTACAAAACACACCTTTTAAAAATGTGTTCTATATGCATCTATTGTATGATTCATTTATAATATTTTGATGTGTTTCGTAACTTTTGTTCTAAAACTCTTAACCTTTCAGCAATATGTTTCATACTATTATTTTTGTGCATCTCGAAACATTTAGGATTGGTAACAGTTTTACTAGAATCATAACATTTTTTTAGATTGATCACAACTTGAAGAGAGGATCTAAAAAGTAAAAAACTATAATGAAACAAAAAATCACTATAGACAAACATAACTTAAAAACGACAATTTTACAAGTTTTGTGTGTCTGTGTGTCTTTTTTGAATTCTTTTGAACTTCAAAGAAGGGTGTGTATTATAGGTTTTCCATTGTTTAACCCTGAAAATTATGATCAAAAGTGTAGGGGTTCGGATTTGGATCAGTTGGTTCGAGTTCCGCTCCTGGCTCCTTCCTTATAGCTCCTTGCGTCTTCTGACGATTAAGTTAGATCTAGGGAGAAGAAGATAGGCCTCGGGTTAGCGAGAAACGGCGTCCTCCCTAACGACTATTTGGCCATGACGGGAAGAGCGTTAATGGCCTCGGGAAGGTGATAGGCCTCGGGAAGAATAAAGACCTCGGGAAGAACATGAACAGTGCTATTTCATACTTCAGATGACCAAATCGGCGTTTTCCACCAATTGTCGGGATCCCGATTGTAAGAGGATTCCGATTCCTTCCTCTGTTTGCTCCGCGCTTCCGCCGCTGGACCTGTAACAAGCCACTAGGGCTATGGAAGCCCAGTGACCCTCTGACGATCAAGTTAGATGTAAGGAGAGAGGTTTAGGTCTAGGGTTTTGGGAAGAATGGCGTACCTCTTACAATGAGCATCCCTTTGTATTTATAGACCTAGGTTTACTTGGCCTTCAAGCCAACGCGAGGAGGTCACGCTCGGGTAACCGCCTCGGGTGACATCACAGATGACGCATTGGATAAGGCGATTACGGAGCACATAGCCAAGTCAGCCCTTCGCGAGGATTCTTCTCGATGCTATGTCACATTATGTGCATGAGGCTTGCTCGGGAGCCCTCGGTGCTATGCTCGGACTTCGGTACAGAGCCTTCGGTAATATGTCCTCGAGGTCCGTACGGAGCCTTCGGTAATATGTCCTCTGGGTCGGTATGGACTCCTCGGTAATGTCCTCGGGGCCGGTACAGAGCCCCATTTATTCGGGCCACTACAAAAAGGTAAAAACAAAAGTTCATTGGCGTTTCCACTTAAAATTTTGGACTACAAATTATTGCATTTTGTCATGTTTTTCGCACTATAACCCACAACTTCTTTCTCTTCATTTTCCCCATTTTTCTGCTTTTCCTTTCACCCACCCATGCATAGAGTACCATTTATAACTTATAAGTTAGTGAAAACAACTTGATATTTTTTAACAACAAAAAATTGTCCATAACTTATCGAAAAATGCCCCTAATCAGGAGAATAAATCGTTACTTTCAATACTTATTAAATTGGTTCAAACACCTTGTACGTATAGTTTTTCATCGACCCATCCTACTCACTCAGTTGTCTAATCATTATTATGGCCCAAAAACCCACATTGATAGTTGAAAATAATTGAACTCATTTCTTAACCTAATTAATGGGTGAATAAAATCACCCTCTATAAGTGAATCTCGTTTCAAGAACCAACTAGCTAGAGATCAAAGAAGGTTTTGTTCACCTACCTACGTGACTAGTGGGTAAACATAGTTAACGGCATGAGAATGAACTTGCATTGGGAGGAAACTCGATCTAGGATACATATATACACTCCCTCCGTTCTTAAATGACACTTTACTACAAAAAGAAATAAAACATAAAGTATTTTCTTGCATAATTTCTTAAATTCAAAAAAAGAGACAATACTTTTTCTATTATTTTTGTTTTGTTGACGGGATTGTTTATCTGGTGCTTTTTTTTCTTTTCCAATCCAAAAAAAATAAAATGTTTCTTTTCTTTCTGAAGGAAAATACTACATTTGTACTAGCAAAATGAATGTACACCATACGAAGTGTTGAAGATGATTCTGGTTCGAATATCCATTAGGAATTTTTTTAATTAGGTCCACTTAAGAATCTATGTATATATGCCCATATAATTTCAGGGTCCCACCTCCAAAAAAAAAAAAAAAAACACACCATATGAGATGCATGTGGTAGGGTTTGGTTCACTTAAATGTAGCCATTCGTATAATCAAACTTATCATATTCTTGTCAATGCTTATGAGGAGAAGAATGATTCATTATTTTATGTTATATCTAGAGAGAGAAGGTGGTTAAAGAAGATTATCTGAAGCACTTTTAAGATCTTGCAAGGCATCAGTTAGATAGTGTAGGCCAGAGGAAAAATAAATTTAGGTGTATGGGTAAAATGGGACCCACAAAAGTTTTTTATTTGGGTATGTGTAGCAAATTAATATGTACTCCACCATCTGGAAATCACTAGGACTAAAAAGGAAACACTTACTCGAGAAATCCTAAATTGGGGAAAATCAGCTTACATAAGAGAAATCCTAATTAACCCATTATTAATCAAGTAAAATAAATAAGTGCAAGTTTTGATCTAGGGAAGTTGTTTAGGAAAAAGTCTTAAGGTGATCCCATGCAATAATCTGTGTGTATGCGCATGATCTGCATTTAGTTTTTTAACAGCTGAAGATGTCTCATGTCTGGTCAGTTACGTTTACGCACATCTCGACTTACTCGCATGGTTTATGTAATTTGAGTCATTCATTTAACCTTTTTTTTTTGGTTTGACGGTCAGGGACATCTGACTCAGTTTACGCGCACCTCAACTAATCTCCTCCCCGGTCCAGTTAAAGGTAGACCATTCACACAAGGACTAAATTCATTTAGTAGCTAAATTAGCTAATTGCAGAGGCATCACCACTCCTTTTTTTTGGGGGTAATCGGCACCCACTCCTCTTATTTGTTTAACTTAAACACCACTCCTTGTTAGTTAGCGTTTTTTAAGCATATGATAATTAACTTATAAGCAAAACTAAACATAATTAACGCCTCGATAAGTTTGACAATTTTGAATTTTCTAAAGATGGAACAAATTTGGGAAAATGACGGCCAATGACGTATTTTGATAATTAATACCCATTAAAGACATTTTGTTCATTAACAAATGTTCTTAACATGTCCTTAAAAAATATTAATTATCAAAACATGTCTTGGACCGTTATTAACACATGGGCGCACACACAACCCTTTGAAGAGTTCTCAAATTTCTCATTACTGGACTGAAGGCCCATCCAAAGGGGACTGTGAATCAGTGTCATATAGCAAAACCGTAAACCCTAGATCAATAATCAGGCGTGTCCCCCGATGACTAGGCCCGATCCAACAAATATGCACCCTCCTTTTGAATTCATGTACGAATGTCATACAATATCAATATGTGAGTCTCCGCGAATGTAAACTAAGGTGTTGTTCCGCTTTTTTTTAAAATTTTTTTTTTTAAAAGAAGATAATTTCAAACTCAAATATAATAAAAATAAAAAATAATTTTTGAATTTTTTTTGCACCGTTTAAAATATCTCAATAAAATCTATCAAATAAGATCCATATTAGTAAAAAAATTATTTGCATAAACACATAATTTTTGAGCTTGAAATTACCGTCTTTTTTTTAAAAGTTCTTTTTTCCAAAAACTGGAACACCCCCTAATATGGGTAGGCAATGCGTCTCCATGATTTCTATTGTACCTCGCCAAACAAGAGTTTGGTATGAGTCAAACTGAAAACCTGGATAAATTACACAAGTAATTTCAATACCATACGATGCACACACAAAAGAGAAAGTAATTGAATAGCATAATTGTTATTAAACTAGAATTTTGAGTTGAAAAGGCGTAAGCGAGTATAGTACACTAGTGATCTTTGCGAAAAGGAACAAGTGATATTTCATAGAGGCTCAACGATTAAAACAAATATATGTTCCATTTACCAGTTTAGAAATGGCTCAAGAGTATAAATCACGCTAAATAGTAAGAAACAACCATATGAGCATAGAAAAGGAATTGAAACGGTGATATATTTGCATCAAGAGACATTAACCGAAGAACTCATGGAAATTGAAGATTTGAATCATGGTAGCTGACCAAAGACACAAAAGCTTGGCCGGTACCAAAGTGAGCGCAACGATATAACTCAAGCTATCGAAAAACAGTAACAGATTCACACATGATATTGAAGTCTGAAGAAGACAACATCACAAGTCTTCACCCATAAACGACTAAGTACCCACCACCCAGCATATTGCCATTACCAATAATTTGATGCATCTAAACACGCATTGACACAGCGCCTAGCCTCCTTGAACAGAGAGATCAATATTACATACTATAATTCACTTCACAGAGAAATCGGTTCAACACAACCACAATCCTAACCGATGCTAATACCGTTGCTATCCAAGACTGAAGTGCTATAGCCTGGAATGTCCAGTAGAAAGTAGATGAAAACATTGAAAAGTTTAGAACTCTAACGTTTCATCTTATAGTTAACAACTAAATAGATCTTCTGAACAATTCAAGCACAATGGCCAAATCTCAAACAAAGTGGTCCATTGCAGTATGAAACACCTCTTTCACAGCACCTAGACCCTGTTTGCAGTAGTAGAACGTCTTCGCATCCTGCAAGATCATAGACAAGAATTACTCACAATGAAAAAAAATTAGCTTCATGTCATCAGAGGCAACCATCTTGCTTTGAGAAAAAATGCACTTTTATGATTAAATAAAGCACAAATGAACTACCAAAAACTATGATAACAAAGCCTTAGGGAAATGTCAAATACGTAAAATAAAGTGCTTAATTTTGCCACATTGGATGTCTTGGGGAAGATAAAAGGATGGTTCTACCTTGTACACTAAGAGAATTCTAAAACCTAATGTAGCTACTTAGTTAAGAGAATCTGTTAGAGCTTGTCTCGTATTAGTTAATTATAACCTCCAAAACTAGTATGAGCCTAGATGGTTTCTCCACTCACGTCAATTGGTTTTCAGTTGAATGCTTCATCACGGTATCAGAGCTCACGTTGCGAGAGGTCTTGCCTTCGAGTGTCTCCCTTTGCATTTTGTTTCTTGTTTGCATAATGTTTTTCCCCTTTGCATTTCCTAGTATGTATGGATGGTTGCTACCCAAGGTTACTGACAAAGACAAGGATACCCAACCCTTGCAAAAATATCACGCATCCATCTATCCTACCATAAAGAGCAACCCTAAACAAACAAAAATCTATCCTACCTAAACAGTAACCCTTTTTTTGTTCGTTCTTCGAATGACTATCCTACCTAAACAGTAATCCTTTCCTTGTTCGTTCTTCAAATGACGCTAGTGGAGTCTAATTCCTTCCGACACCCCTTACTTTGGGAAACTGTGAATATATATTCTGTATCTTGAATATATATTTTGTATCTTCTTGTAATATGCTATTTTAGGACATGTATCGTAATCAAATCATAGCATAATCATAGAGTAATCATATCGTAATCAAATCATAGCATAATCATAGGGTAATCATATCGTAATCAAATCTTGTAATCTTCCTTTCTTAGGTGCAGCTTTACTCTATTTAAAGGTGTACTCACCTCATTGTAATTCATTCAGAAATAATATCAGTATTTTCCGACTCTGTGTCTCTGTTTTCTATCATGGTATCAGAGCAGGTTCTGAAACCCTAACCCTGTTTTTTTTCGATCAACCTTCTATTCTCAGATCTCTCTCTCTCTCTCTCTGTCAGTTACTATCGATCCCTCTCCCTCTGTTTTTCAGCAACCCGAATCACAAGAAACACCCACAGCAGTCAACATCCATCCCTCTCCAACCGCCGGTGACCTACCTACACTCCGACAACCTCCAGTAGCACTCGCTGACACTGTAGCAGCTCCGGCGACCTCTGTTACAGCTCCGACGAACCAATCTAAGGCAGATTGGTACTCCGGTATTCTGTTTTCTTTTTTGTTTTTGACTACGTTTCTCTGTTAGCATCATGTCTGACGATAAAAATCAGGCTATTAGTGTTCGTTTGACCGGTAACAACTACTCCTATTGGGCTCATATGAAGGAAAATTTTGTTGTTGGTAAAGAAATGTGGGGATACGTAGACGATTCTACACTACCTTCTTCTGATCCCTTCTGATCCAAAAGACCCCGGGTATGCCGTTGCCTTGGGAAAATGGAACACAGGGAATGCACATATTTTGACTTGGTTTCACAACTCCGTAGAACCAAGTATTAGCATGAATTTTTCGAAATATAACACAGCAAAGAGAGTTTGGGATTATCTACAAACTCTGTATCTTGAATCAAATTTTGCTAAACGATATGAACTTGAAATATCCATCCGAAATACCACCCAAAACAATAAATCGATTCAAGAGTTTTATAACGAAATGACTACATATTGGGATCAGTTAGCTCTCATGGAACCTTCAGATTTGCAACTACTTGATAGTTATGTCAGATTTCGTGAGGAGCTACGACTTGTTCAGTTTCTCATGGCCCTTCGGACTCAGTTTGAGCATCTTCGTGGGGCTATCTTGCATCGGTCTCCATTGCCCTCAGTAGATGGCGCTGTTCATGAGCTTATCGCTGAGGAAACGCGGTTCAAAGTGGCTAATCTTGCTCCTCCCTCACAGTTTGTCTTTGCTGCTTCATTTGCTCCATCTGGTCAGTATGCAGCACATCACTCACCCACTCCAGCATCTCATCCTGTCCAATTTGCAGCCAAGCCAAGGCCTCAAATTCCTGAAGATGAGTGTAACTATTGCCATCAGAAGGGTCATTGGAAGCATCAGTGTCCTAACCATTCCAAGCCAAAGGGACGAAATGTTACTCAATGACTGGTTCTCCCGCCCCACATCAGTCTCGGGCACCACAATAGTATTCTCGCCCTCCTGTAGCCTTGGCAACACCGGCCTTCAGTAGTACACCTCCAGAGTTTGATTATGAGCAATTTCAGCAGTATCAGGCTTACATGGAAGCCATTCGAAGGAGTTCCCCCCAAGCTTCTGCCATGACTACCACTCACACAGGTTTGCGTGGTTCTTCCACCTCGGGTATCCAACCCACCACTTGGATCTTTGATTCTAGCTCTTCTCACCATATGACTCTCGATCTATCTCTTCTTAGTAATTGTGTGCCACCTGTTTTTCCTATTAGTATTGCCACAGCCAATGGTTCTCCCATGCATGTTGCTTCTATTGGTTCCATTCTATCTTTTACTGCACCATCATTATCTATTCCTAATGTCTTTTACGTTCCTTAGTTGTCTTTGAGCCTACTTTCAATCAGCCAATTATCTGACTTTGGTTTTGATGCATGTTGCTTTTATTGGTTCCATTCTATCTTCTACTGCACCATCATTATCTATTCCTAATGTCTTTTATGTTCCTCAGTTGTCTTTGAGCCTACTTTCAATCAGCCAATTATCTGACTTTGGTTTTGATGTTGTTTTCTCTTTTTCTAGTTGTGTTGTGCAGGATCGGGATTCCAAGAAACAGATTGGGGCAGGCCGTAGAGTTGGTGATCTTTATCTTTTGGAGCCCTTGCATCTCCCAATAAAACCTTCTTGCACTGCTGCGTCATCTTTTTGTTTAGATCATAAGTCATCTCCATTTTATCTTTGGCATTCTAGATTAGGACATCTGTCTAGTGAACGTCTAATGCTTTGTTTGGATTGTAATTCGAAATTTTTTTTGAAAAATAGTAGGGGTAATGAGTGGAGAGAGATAGAGAGAGAAATGTTGAAAGTATGAAGAATCTAGGGGGAATTTTTTTAAAAATTCTTTTTAAGTTGCAAAGAGAACAAGGCATAAAACTTTTAGTTAAGTCAGGTCATTTGGGTCATATTTCAGACAATGATATTTCAGAATACAGTGGTTGTAAGTTTGCCAAAATGTCAGCTTTACCATTTAATAAAAGTACTTCTGTTTCTACTTTGCCTTTTCAGCTTGTTCACACTGATTTATGGGGCCCTTCTCCGGTTGCTACTAAAGGTGGTTTTGTCTATTATGTCTCTTTTGTGGATGACTTTAGTCAGTATACTTGGGTTTACTTAATAACACACAAATCAGAGTTCTTTACGATTTATAAGAATTTTCATGCCGTGGTTCAAAATCAGTTTTCTACATCGGTTAAAATTCTTCAGTCTGACTTGGGTGAGGAATATTCACTCTCAGAGTTTCATAAATTCCTAAATTCGCTTGAGACTATCCACCAATCGTCTTGCACTGACACTCCTGCCCAAAATGGTAGAGCTGAAAGAAAACATCGTCACCTTCTTAATACTGCTCGATCTCTACTCCTGTCTTCCTCCGTCCCGTCCTGTTACTGGGGAGAAGCTGTTCTCACTGCAGCCTATCTCCTGAATCGGATGTCCACCCCTCTTCTCTCTGGTAGCTCTCCTTATGAGCGGCTTTATGGTCAGGTTCCTAATTACTCTCTTCTTCAAGTGTTTGGTTCTACCTGTTTTGTTCTCCTCCCCAAGAAAGACTGCACTAAGCTCAGCACCCGCTATGTCTTGGGTGTTTATTTGGAGTATGGCATTAATCAAAAAGGGTATCGGTGTTATGATCATGTGACCAAAAAGCTTTATATTTCAAGGCATGTTGTCTTCTTAGAGCATCTTCCCTATTTTACTCTTCCTCCTTGCACTGCTCCTGTAGCCAAAAAAAATTTGATCCATATTGACCCCTTTCCTATAGATATGGATGTGCCTCCCGAAGAGTACACCTCCACTCTTCAGATATCTGATATTTCTACAGCCCCCTCAGCATCACCTCGCCGTGCTCCAATCACCCAGGTCTACACCCGTCATCCAACTTCTACAGCTGCTCCCCAATCTGCCTCCACGATCCTGATCCGCCTACCTGCCGGTATCCCTTCCACGACAATCGTCAACCACCGGTAAAATATGGCTTTACTGATATCTGTTTCTCATCCTCCTATCAATCATTCCTTTCCCGCATTCACACTTATTTTGAGCCTAGGTCTTATAAAGAAGCTTGCAATGATCCCAATTGGGTGGATGCCATGCAAGCTGAACTTACTGCTCTTGCTCACAATCAGACTTAGGGGTTGGTTTCTCTTCCGGATGGTAAGAATCTAATTGGTTACAAATGGGTCTACAAGGTTAAGACTCATTCTGATCATTCTTTAAAACGGTATAAAACCCGCCTAGTTACTAAAGGATTTTCTCAGGAGTATGGGATTGATTACGAGGAAACTTTTGCCCCTGTTGCCAAAATGACCACTCTTCGCACCTTGATCTCAGTGGCCGCAGTGCATCAGTGGCCTCTTTCTCAGTTGGATGTAAAGAATGCTTTTCTTAATGGCAATCTCTCTGAAGAGGTTTATATGCGGCCTCCTCTTGGCTTTCTCTCATCCTTCCGGTATGGTTTATCGCTTGCGTCGTGCTCTCTATGGCTTGAAACAATCCCCTCGTGCTTGGTATTCACGCTTCCAAGATGTTCTTCAGATTGGCTTCACGCCTAGCATGCATGACTCTGCTCTATTTCTCCATCGCACCTCTCATGGCCTGGCACTTCTCTTACTTTATGTTGATGACATGATCATCACTGGTTCTGATTCTGCTGTTATTGCTGAAGTTAAAAAGTCATCTCTTCCGTGAGTTCGAAATGAAAGACTTGGGCCCATTACGTTATTTCCTTGGTATTGAAGTTGCTTCCTCTCCTCAGGGGTATCTTTTGGGACAGTCCAAGTATGTCACTGATATTGTTCACCGTGCTCGTCTCACGGATACAAAGACTACTGATACTCCCCTTGAACTTCATGCCAAGTTCTCTGCCTCTGATGGTGTCCCCCTTGAGGATCCTACGGAATATCGCGAATTGGTGGGCTGCTTGGTTTATCTTACGGTTACTCAGCCAGATATTTCTTATGCAGTTCACATTGTTAGTAAGTTTGTCTTTGCCCCTCGGACTATGCATTGGGCTGCCCTCTTACGTATTCTCCATTATCTTCGTGGTACCCTTCATCAGTGCCTTCTGATTTCTTATACATCAAGCTTAATCCTCCATGCTGATGCTGATGTTGACTGGGCAGGTGATGTCAATGACCACAAATCTACCTCTGGCCTCTGTGTTTTTCTAGGCGATTCTCCTATCTCCTGGAAAAGCAAAAAGCAATCTATTGTTGCTCGCTCTACTGCGGAAGCTAAATATTGTGCCATGGCCCATGCTACCTTTGAAATCGTCTGGCTTCGCTGGCTTATTTCCGATATGGGGGTCTCTGTTACTACTCCTACGCCTCTTTACTGCAACAATAAGAGTGCTATTCAGCTTGCCCACAACTCGGTCTTCCATGAGCGCACGAAGCACATTGAGATTGATTGTCATTTCATACGCCAGCATCTCCAGTCTGGCACCATTGCTTTACCCTTCGTCTCCTTCACATTGCAGCTGGCTGATTTCTTCATGAAGACTCATACCGCTGCTCGTTTCCGCTTTCTCCTTGACAAACTCTCGGTGCTCTCTGCCCTCGCACCTTGAGTTTGAGGGAGGGGGGGTGTGAATATATATTCTGTATCTTTTTGTAATATGCTATTTTAGGACATGTATCATAATCAAATCATAGCATAATCATAGGGTAATCATATTGTAATCAAATCATAGCATAATCATAGGGTAATCATATCGTAATCAAATCTTGTAATCTTCCTTTCTTAGGTGTAGCTTTACTCTATCTAAAGGTATACTCACCTCATTGTAATTCATCCAGAAATAATATCACTATTTTCCGTCTCTGTCTCTATTTTCTATCAGAAACAACATGCAGGGACACTGCTATGCTTACTGTACGTTAACAAACGAAAATAGGTGTCAACATTTTGATAGGGAATTGATTTTCTCACTCTTTTTTATATCCACACTCCCTTTAGTCTTTTAGCAAAAAATTGCATACACTTTCAACACTAAAAAACAAAAAAAGGAGTGTGGATATCAAAAAGAGGAGTGAAAATCACTCCCCTTTTGATAATCTGAAATCCAAACATGCACCTACTACAGATTTTGTAATCCAAGGTAACCAAACTTGTGTGAAGCAATCATTTGCCACATCACATGAACAGGTAAACTAGATTTAGGAGATATAACAAACAAAATTAATGTCAGCGACCAAAAGAACTAAGTTTAGGACATAAATTAGAAAAAGGTTGTAACCAAAAGTGCACTAGTTCACAATCTAGACTAAATTAATGCTTAGTCCTGTCACAAGTGGTTCTATTTTTAATCACAGCAAGGCTACAGTATCCCTCTCCACCTGAGATACAAGTCGAGCACGGTTATATTACAGATTGCCCTCGAAGGGAAAAAAAAACGGGGATAATCCTAGGGAAGCAAGTCGGCCAAACAAGTGAAGTCATAACATGGAGGCTATACACATGCAATTGGACAGATAAAGTCTTGTCAATGATTCATGGCTAATATGGAACTGTATGCATTAAGAAGTTTCAAGTTATTATCCACAACATTGTAGCTTTTAAGATCTTTACACTTGGAAACGAAATCAATGTGAGGCCATTAAACTCCTTGTGTTAACCAAGATAGCAGTTGACCAAATTAGTTATGGGCCTTGGATTGGCTTACAATATGCCGCAGTTACATGGTGAAAGTGGGGATATAATTCTCATTGGTTACTCAGTCACTCCATAAACTTACCTCAACAGCCAGGAAAAACATTATTCCTCCTCATCGAAGTCCAGGAGAAAATCAGTTAGGTTCTCTGAATCAACTACAGCTTCTTCCAGAGACATGTCTTCCTTCATAGGTTTACCCTGAAAGTAGGAGAGGACAATATTTGCAGTTGCATGAAATGTAGAAATTCCTTACAAGAACCAAATGGATTCTTGAAACAGGCTATTAGGATGCTCTATAGAGAAGAAGTGGAGGAACTCAGGAACATTTTGATTAGCATTCGTCTTATGGAAAAAAAAGACACATGTATAAGTTCCCCAAGAATATAGACACCAAACCATTTGCCAATAACCATAGGTCAAGAAAAGTCTTCAGGGATTACCAACAAAGCAGCAAAAAAAAAAAACCTGAATTGGCGATAATAATTATGATTTCTGAAAGAAAAAAAAAGCAAATCCCATGAACTGGAGCCATAGAAGAAAGAACCACAGAAAAAAATGAATATTCATGGGGTGGAACCAATCAAAATAAATGTGGGATGAAGAGATCAAAAGAAGAACCGCCCACCCAAGCATCCTCCCAAAACTGATCATTCTTGCCCTTTCCCACCTTAAAATAGATGGATTCCCATAGAGATAGGCAGTTACCTCTATTTACCACGAGAAGAACCCTTCCATTAGTTTTGCCCTACCTTTACTAAAAATATTGGAACGCCATAAGGAGCTACACTATATGACTAGAAATTAATCACCTTTGACTTGCGAAGCTGGGGAGTACTTTTCAAAACACTCCAATTGCGAGCAATTTTCTCATCTTCATCACCATCACCATCCCCAACCGCACTCTCCTCCACTTTCTCATCTTTATCACCATCCTCAACCTCACTCTCCTCCACTTCATCCTATTGCCACAAAGAAAATGTCATTACTTCTCTAACTCCATATACCACAACAGAAGAGCTAAGGGACAGAATTCAAAACTGCTTTATGTCAAAGACAACTAAGTTAATATCACTCACATCAGTTTCACCGATGTCCACAGCTCGTGCCATTGCTTCATCCATAGATGATGTCTGCAGATGAGAAAAGACTCAAACAAGTCAAAGACAAAACCAAAATATTCAGAAGGACCAGTGGAAAAGAGGATTGTGTTTTGAAAAACCAGAATTTTAGAACTTGAATCACGTATCACATTAAGTTATAGCTGAACTAATGGTTTGGGAGTATATTTCCAGTAAGAGATGTAACATGGAAACAGAACAGTTTGTTGCTTCCGGACCGCTAACCATTAAGAAATAGATAATGATGCATAAATGTAAACACAAAATACACGAATATCAAAACTTACAAGGAAGAAGTAAAAACCTCTTAAGCATGATGAAAATCAAGTAATATCCCAAAAGATATTAAGATACATGTTCCTATCCCCATTGATAATATTCCAAAAATACAGATCCAGCACACAAACAAAATTAGGATGTGTTTCAAGTTGCAGTGCCATTACCTCAAGTTCTTCAGGCTTCTCCTTGGCCAAGATTTTCTCAAGCTCCTCTCTTGTGATTATTTTGCCACACTGATAAGATATTTGTCCCGACAACAGTAGAAAATATGTGAGAACATAAACTATGCAATCATATTGAGTTATACTGCAACTAACGTATACTCCCTTTGTCCCCTTTTGTTTGTCCTTTTCTGGCAGTTGTGTCCTTCAATCGGGTCACCAACAACGTATTTTTGTGGAAAAACATTCCACCAATAAAAAATATCACAATTAGTTCTTGCCTCTTGGAGACAGTTTTCAAATTCATCTAACACATAATCTCTAAATGTTGACGATTTCTTTAGACATACAGATTACTGAATAGACATACAAGGTAAAGGACCAGTAAACACAGTCTGACTACCTTTGTGCTGACTGCTGATATTGCTAAAGCCAATTATTAACAAGTTGAGTTCCTTCATCCTATTTAACTAGAAGAAGGCAAGTAGCGAAAAAAATTTGAGGTTTCAATCTATACACAAGTGTAGGGCTTCCAGATTTCTAGTTCAGTTCTAAATTTACGGCTTTCCCTTCCCCAATGGGTTGGGATGGATTTGGAAACGGTTACTCTTTATTTCCCCATTTTTCCTCAACTCAGGTTGGCCAATTATAGCTGTGCCATGCAGGCATATGTTCTCATGTGAATGATCGGATGAATAACTCATCCCTCTTGGGGATAAATGAATGAGCTTTTAACTTATTAGTGCACCCGCTCAACGAGGAAAATGAATTACTATGTAGTCAAGAAAACACTGAAGTTCTGGTTTTACATAATTTTTCTGATATTCTTGACACATCCAGAGGGGACTCAAATCCCCAACACTATGGTTCATAGCCACGTGCTCTAATCCGCTGAGATCATCAGTTCTGGTTTTACTTCTTTTCTGTGAGTTGCTAGTGCTTTTGACACATTAGATGGCCAAAACAAGAGAAGAAGAAAAAGAACCACTACAGAGATTGACATAAAAGGCATTTGCAAGATGAGGCATAATCTGATAGAGCTGAAATGAATTTCCGAAATTTTTTTATTGAGATTATTAGACTGAATAAATCACTGGAAATTCCAAATAGAAGGGTAACTCCTACAAACCTCTTTCAAATAATCAAGCATGTTAGGCGTTGGTTCATGAAATTCTGCACCCCTGAAATCAGTCACCTCATTGGGATCTTGAATGTAGTTCACTGTTGGGTAAACTGGATCTCCACCCCATACTGCAAAAACCAACAGATAGCTAAGTAACAGGACACAGAAAACCAGTTAAGGTAGACAATATAGACTAATATAACTCAACATTCTTTCCTTTTGGGAAAATAAAGGAAAAAAAAGTTGCGAGCTGGACAGCCAAATTCTGATCTGGACGTCAATGCAAGAGTACAGCCAAAAAATCAATAAACAAACTATCCACTTGAAGTTTGTAGCACATATGAAAAAAGATTCAGGAAAATGTGAAAAGGGGGAAGGAACAATCTACCAGATGTTACGACAGGGTCTTGAAATCTGGTCCAATCAGGTTCAGAATCAACTCTTTCCGGTGATCCAATTCAAAATATACTCTAATATGTAACTGTACAAATCCCAAGAACAAAGAAAGCACACTAACACATCACAAGGCATACGAGATTCAAAATTTTGCTTCCTAGTCATTCAAACCCAACATATGCAAAGGATGCAACACAATATTTCCACAGTTACACATTTTACCACTATTACAACTCTGACCTGTTACTGTTAGTATTCATTTGCTGGGATGGATAAAATAATTCATGGAAACCCATTAACGGGATTGATGGTTCATGGATTATGCGCACACATGTGTGTTTGTATGTCTGCGCGCGCAGGGGTGAGAGAGAGAGAGAGAGAGAGAGAGAGATTCTGCATTCGTTCTCCCTCAATATCTCCTCTTTTCAGACATGTTCTTGTACATATAAAGAATCCAGCCTGTGCGAACAATATAGCTTCATTGAACATCAAAACTTGGTTGACTTACCCAACACAGGCTGCAGTCAGCTGGACCATACTTATAGCTACACCTATCCTCAGA
Organism: Rhododendron kiyosumense; assembly: GCA_019656275.1. Classification (NCBI taxonomy): domain Eukaryota; kingdom Viridiplantae; phylum Streptophyta; class Magnoliopsida; order Ericales; family Ericaceae; genus Rhododendron; species Rhododendron kiyosumense. The sequence continues at coordinate 1,267,002 of BPLS01000518.1, forward strand.
TTTTCCGAATATCCCCATGTTTATTAATATCAAGAATAACATAGAGAAAGGAAAATTAGCAAACATGTGATGCATTTCAAAGCTCAACCACAGGTGCAGATAACAGACACGTGTATGCACACATACACATATAGAGAATGCAAGTCAAGCGGATTGTCTTCATTTGCGAATATGGACGAAGTTAAGGGGAGCAACTAAAAAAATGCTTAGAACTGTCGCTCTTTCTTCATGCCCATGACTCTACATCAATTCAAGCTAAAAACTATCACAAAGAACAGAAGAATAGAACTCATAAATGAGCCACCATAACGACGAGATAGAAGAGAAATTAAAGATTAGATAGACGACACAATAAAGATAAAATTCAAATAGATGGAAAAGAATAGGATCATCGGCAATACTTTGCTTAATTTGGTCCTCCCGCATTCGCATTGCCAAAGGATCCCTGCGAATGCGAATATCACGCCCCATCATTATGCGGTATTCTCGATCAGTTTGTAGTGCAAACATTTGAGCGACTTGGGTGTCCTCGTCTTCACCAGTCTCTTCAAAATGTTTCTGAACAGCTTCAAGTGAAGAGTCCCTTGTCCAAGCTTTAACCCATTCTGAGTAATATGCCAATGGACCTATTCTATACAGTCTCTCATCTTCTGCCTGTAGCCTGCAGAAACAACAATTACTTGACAATTTCCTATAGGCAAGAGAGACACTACAGCTATGCTCTTCTGATCGGCTAATCAAATGTGAAAGGTAGACGGTAGTAGTAGTTCCAACATGCTTTTGATTACCCATGGTGTCAACTGTCAAGCATAATACTTTCAAGCTTTACCATATATTTTGATGAATTGAAAGATATTTAGAAAATACATTAGCCCACAATTTAACTAAGAAGCTTGGGAATGTATATGGCCTCATGCATTCGTGTTGGACACGCTTAAATTGGTCTACATTTTACATTTCTTCTGGGAAGGCACGCTGGGGACATTTTGTGGACGAGTTAGGGAACATTAAGGGGTCCTAATCTCAAGACATGGGCTAGATACAAAATTATCATCGATGCCTAATTCCAGTGATTTAAAAAGCACGCTTAGGCGCAACGCGGAGCGAGGTGCCGGTATGGGGCTTCAATGTGCAAAAGTGAAGCGCGGGTGGTGAAGCGCAAGAAGCACACACTTAGCCATTAAATCTAAGACATTTGTGTATTTAATCAGAGCTATCCATTTTTTTAAAGTCTATCTACCTCTTATTGAGATCCAATGCACCAGATCAAAGCTTTTAATGAGACCAAAGCACTCGATAACAACATTTCCTTCAAAAGAATTGACTCTTCCTCTGCGACACTTCCTTCAATTAAACCGCAATTAGCATACTACTATCATCACATTTCTGATTTCTAACGCTAAACATTTCAAACTTCGAAGATTAGTTTTAATTGAAGTGTAGTACGTTCTTTTTTTTTCATATGTGGTCATTTGAATGCCAAATATGATTATTGACCATCTACCTTTTTGGACTTCAAAGTTTGGTACTTGGCTTATTACATAGGTTGTTTTCAATAGTACATGTCCTATTTGATGTTATTGGGTAATTTGGTCACTTGGTAAGGTACATCTACTCTTTTTTTCCAATGTGCGGTTCACTTCACTTTGTTTCGCACTTCGTTGCTTAGGCTCCGGGGGCCCTTGGCTCTTCGATGCACCTCGGGCCTTTTAAAACACTGTCTAATTCATTAATAGTTAATTAGTTCATGTTAGAAGATATGGTTTTGTGTTAGTGCGTGAGGGCATCTTTGTCTTTGTGCATCTTGTACTCACTATAAATATCTATAACATGTGTGTTAAGGTTAATTTAATTAACACCCTAAGCACTTTTTACCCTCTCTCAAAGAACGTGGCATCAAAGTTATACTTTCGGAGGATTTTGGACAAGACTCTCTTGGTTGAATGCCCCGTTGTTCGTGCCTTAAGTGCACCGTGTTTCGTTGTTTGTTGTGATCCCTATGTTATGGATCCATTGTTTAACTCTCCACGTATGGGTCAGGGATCGCATATGAGCCTAGGCAGTCTCTCCACTCATTGCCAATTGGTTCTGAGTTGGATGCTTTAACATAGGAATTGGTTTATACCTTCATAACGTGGATATTGTTTGTGTTTCTCATCCTAATTGAACGGAGGGTTTTTTTTCCAAAGAAGTTAATTACATTTGTCTATTGAATTCCTAAGATACAACAGTAAAATGTCTACATATTATATTGAACGTGCCCTGATCAAGTCCATGCCCTATTTTTTTTTGAAAAAATGACTTGTCTGTGTTATCTTGTGCCCGTGTTTTTGTCCTTGTCTCCGCACTCACTACAAACCGAAAACAAATGCAAACAAAAAGACTTGAACCCAAGACCTATACCAACCTGAGATCTGATACTTGTTTAGTTATCGACTTTCTCAAAAGCTTGAACTTGAACTGTTAAAAAATGGGCCCAACAATGTGTATCAACCTACTCAACAAGCCCGAGCTTACATCAATGCATGAAGCAATAGTCCCTCCTCAGTAGGTAGATAAAACTTTCAATAATGATGGTAATGGGCCAAGATAATTAAACATACAAGTTTCAAGAGGAATATTTCACAGTTCACCATGTCTGAAACTTTACACCCTTTCACATGTAAGCCATTCAATGTCCACCCATTTGAAGCTATCCCTGGAACTGGAAAAGTAGGCATAAATACTTAGGAGAGTCTAACAGCAGTTCAGGTGGAGACATCAGCTTTGTGGTCTGATAGCCCGTCAAACACAAAACCTAAAATAGTCCAAGATTTCGATTGAGTCCAGTGTTCTAAAATCGGTGATTAATCGCTGGCGGGGCGGCCTATCCGATTAGGTCCGACTAACGATTAATCGTTGATTACTAATTAATATGCACCTATTAATCGCTCGAAGGTGGCTGACCACTTGACTAAAGCCTAGCAACTTTTAGAACATTGATTGGGTCAACTATGAGGTTCGTGACCGAAAACCTAAATTGCATTCGCTTGGGGTTTTGTTGTAATTAACCTGCTTACACCTCATCAAGGGCGCATCGGTGCAGTAGGTTACCAAATCACAAGTTTACTCAATAATAGAGAATGTTTCTTTAAAGGTCGAATAAAAACATGAATGTATAAAAAATACAGCATAACACATAATCCCTAAAGTTATCGCACTTTTTTAAGGACGGATGTTCGGTGGTATTGAGTAATTTAGCCAGTTATCACGTGTAACTTGTGAGATAATCCCATGAAGGGCGAGGATTTTTAACCCCAAACACGACAGACAGTCAATGATGGACCCACAATATCTCATCTATTATCCATTTCCAGAGTATTTAATTGAACATTCAAGACCAGAATAAATCTGATGGCATGCCAATAACATGTTGAAGCATGAAGTAACAACTCTGTTCATATAAATTGTACCTTTCCTCTTTATAAACATGTCGCCTGGCTCTGTAGAGAGCAGTCTCAGTCACTGTTGGATGTTCACCATATAGCTTTATTTGGCCTGTCTCTGCCATAGCTTTAAGAAACACCTGATGAGGAACCAACAATTCCCAGGTGAAATGGAGCATACCACAAAAACATAACTAACCAGGCAGCTATGCACAGAGAAAGAACACCATATACGCTCTATCATTCTTCTTGGACTCCCAGTCATAGATAAACACAAAAGGAATGAAATTGACAAACATTTGTTGTATAGATCTCTAGAGTGGGGCCATCAACTGTTAGTTCGCAATTGCATGCACCCACACAATAACATAAACAAGTTATACAACTAACTCGCCACAAAACTATTTTGATGGAGTGGATATAGAATATTAACAGCAGCAGCTGACTACATAAGGATAAGCGACTAGGCATATTTCTTAGTGAGATCCACTGTCAAAAGGTTAACAAAGGAAGCCCCAGGCATGTTTCTCGATGAAACAAACTGTTTCCAATTATAACGTCCAGCTAAGAAGCACGTGTATCGACATAATTGGACACAGTAACTTGGCAGTATTCAAAAAGTAAAGAAAAGACACTATGGGAACCCCCAGATAAACGAATAATAGATGGTCTCAATGAGTAGCACAATGATAGTTAGCAACTCACCATGCACTATTGGCTAGTGTGGTTACCTTAGACACGGGGTCCAACAACTTCTACTTGACATATCAATAATCACCCTTGGGGTTTCTTTCCTTATGTCCTCTGCTAGCTAGATGATAAAAATAACACTGTTTATGAAAGAGATTCTCAAGGGAGCCCCAGGTGAATATACCTACAATAAAACCCTTGACGAAACAAAGTAAAACCTCAACGTCAAACCCTTGAAGTCAGAAAAATGTATAACATACTACTCACTCGTTGGTAAACTGGAAAGATTAAGGAGTTTCTTATTGCTTTAATTATATTCAGAGCTTCCCCCAACTCACTCGTTCTATACCCTCAAGTTGGATGGTGTATATATGTTTTTTCTGTTAGCTTCTAGTTTTAGAACCACCCTTTCTTTTTTTCCAACAACTGGATTTTCTTTTCTTCACTATCAACATTTTGAGTCTTTTGACATTGTTGATTTTTCATTTTCTAAGTCAAGGGTGTAAATTGTGGGGACTAACTGGCACAAACCTCTTGGTACATAAAGACGGTAAGGTCATACCTGGAGAGTGATTCGTGTCACAGCAATGGCTTGTAGTTCTAGATATTTGCTTGGAAGGCCAACAGAGAATGAAGAAAGAACGTAAAAGCCAACGAACTAAATGGAGGAGTATACGAGGGAAAAACTTTGATTGAGGGGTTTTGGGTGTTTGGACAGGGTAGCAACAGGGGTGGCAGAAGTGAGTCAAGGGACTCGTCGGCATTGGATTGATTGGTGAATAAGGAGAGTTGTTGTGTTTCAGGGGCCACCGTTGACATTGGGATGCCGAAATTTGTAGGGTATTGCCGGCAGAGTAGGGAATATCTGATCGATTTTTTTGTTTTGATGTTTTGCGGCGTTGGCATCTTGCTAACATTTTTTGAATTTTGTTTTGTTTGTTGTTTGGCTTTTCTTTTAAAAAAAATTCGAGTGGCTTGGAGATAGGTATAGTTTTTTCGAGTAGCAGTAGTAGGAGAGTAATTGTACTCTTGGAGGCTCTCTCAATGCATCACTTTTCCTATCATATTGTTTCATCTTTTGATCTTTTATGATTAATGAAACTTTTCTTCTCCGTTTAAAAAAAAAAAAAAAAAAACTGAGGGAAAAACTTGGGGTTGCTTAGAGGGACGATGTTAAAAGAAGTAAGATGGGATTTGGAACCTAGTAATGAGGAAACATGGAATGTGATGGCGGATATCATTAGAAGAATATAGCAAGAAGTCTTTGGAAAGTTGAAAGGGAGAGGTCCCACCTCAAAAGAGACCTGGTGGTGAGCTGGCAAGGTCCAAGCCATTGTATTGTAAAAGCTAAAAAAGAGTGATTTCAAGCTATAAACAAGCCTGCAAGAAGGCTAAGAAAGCCGTGGGCGAAGCTAAATGAAATCGTTCGAGGAATTCTATGCAAAATTGGATAGTAAGGATGAAGAGCAAAATATTTATAAGCTTGCCAAATGGAGAGAAAAGAAAACAAGAGATTTAAGTCCATGAAAGATGACGATTGCGGGGTAATATGAAGGATGAGGAGATCAAAAGAAGAAGATGGAAGAACTACTTTGATAAACTATTGAATGAGAAGCATGAGGAGAACCTAAGTGAACAGGGTTCAAACTCTTCTAGTGGAAGTACGAGCCAATAATACGTCTTATAGCTGATTAAAAAAGTCTGAAGTGGCGCTGAGAAGGATGAAACCAGGCAAGGGTTTACGACCAGATTCTTTAGGTATGGAAAAGCCTTGGGAACATGTGGGTGTTGTGGCTGACAAAGTTATTCAATAAGATTATTCTGACTAAAAAGATGCCTTATTAGTGGTAAAAGAGTTGCTTAGAACCTCTATATAAGAATAAAGTAACTATTCAGGTCGCAATAAATACAAAGGTATTAGATTGGTGAACCATACAATGAAGTTGTGGAAAAGAGTTGTTGAGTATTGTTTACGAATGATGACAGTTTATCGGAGAACAAGTTTGGGTTTATGCCTGTTAGATCAACTATGGAAGCAATCTACTTGTTGCGGAGATTAGTAGATAACTACAGGAAGAAAAAGGACCTTCACATGGTTTTCATAGACTTGGAAAAAGCATATGATGAAGTGCCAAGAGATAGTCATATGGCAGGTCTTAGTGACAGGTATGACAAAAGGGTATATTCAGGTAGTTAAGAATATGTATGAACGTCCTATCACTACTATTAGGTCCCTAATTGGGGAACAGGAAAATTTTCCGTCAAAGTAAGATTAAACCAAGGTTGCTGTGAGTCCTTACCTCTTTGATTTGGTAATGGATGAATTTTCTTGACATATTCAGGATGATATTCCATAGTGTATTTTGTTTGCCAATGATACTATCTTTGGAGATAAAACTGCAAGAGGTGTCAATGCTAAATTAGAAGTTAGAGAGAAGTATTGGATTCAAAAGGATTTAGGATCAATAGGATTAAAAAAGGGTGTGGACTGTAAGTTTAGTGGTAGTCAAAGTGCTAGTATTGATAGAGTGATCCTACAAAATCATGAGTTACCAGGAAGCGAACATTATAAGTATCTAGGCTCAATTGTTAGTAGGAATAGAGACATTAAAGAGTATGTGCTGCATTGAATACAAGTTGAATGGGTCAAGTGGCAGAGACTTCGGAAGTGTCGTGCGGATACCCACAAAGTTAAATGGAAAATTCTACTGTACCGCAATAACACTAGTCATGTTATATGGCATGGAATGTTGGGCTACTAAGTAACATGCGAGTAAGATGAGCGTAGCTGAAATAAGAATAATGAGATGGATGTGGGTAAGATTGAGAGATAAAATTAGAAACAAAAACTCTCATGAATAGAGGGGGTAGCACCTATAGAAGATAAGATGAGAGAGGATAGACTAAGGAGGTCTGGACATGTCTATCGTAGATCGGTAGGTAGTTAGGAGTCCCATGATTATGGTAGATGGTAGCATTTGGACTTTGGAGACGTAGACCAAAATTAACTTTAGAGTCAGTAAATCGAAAAGATCTAGGTTTGTTGGATATCACGGAACACAATGTCATTGCCTAACTACTAATGATTTGGGGAAGGAAAATGGGACAGAACCCCCAAAGGTCACTATGATCTGTTCAGCAAAAGCTTTTGTATCAGATCTAACAGCCCTAGAAAAAGTAACCATCATGCCTATCGTGCAAGGCCATTACTCGACTTTAAATATACATGGAAAATAAAGATATATATTTTGACATTTAAACTAGTACAACTCAGTTCTCACATTTTACCAGTTGAAAAAAAGGATTAAAAAAAAAGCCCTCTCAACCATTTATATTATGGAAAAGAAATTTTATTCTCAGACAAATTCGAATTTCCAAGCTCCAAGATATTATCATTAAGAAACCTCAAGGACGAGGGGTTAACATGTATAATCCAGATTACTTCAATTTAAATCATTAACCCAAAGTTGTTTTCTTCAAACTTATGTCACATTCCATGCGTTTTCATTGATGACATGCAAGTTCCCAAGCATGTCAAATGTAAAAATAATCAATTAATTAATGAAGGTAATAGGACTTGTTTCAATATTGAGTCCAACACATGCAGAGGTGTGTCTAAAGTAAACACAAGCAGGAACCTATATGCTAAGTCACATAAGGTTGATATCAACAAGTTCTAACTTCTCTGTGCTCAGCGCTCACTAAAAGCTCATTAAATAAGATAATCAAAAAGAGATTTAGCTTTGGTGAGAGATCCTTCAGTAGAAGGCATGTACATTTTCAACATTATCACACTGCAATCATTGTAAACTTACATTGGGATTATATTGATAAATCAGCATTTTCTTCCTCTTTACACTTACCGTTTCAACATCAGGGCGTCTCCTCTGCCACCTAGACCACAATCCTTTGTCTGACCTTCTCCAGTTCCACCATAGTTCTTCACTTGAAAGTGGCTCCTCTATTGGCTTCCTCTTATTTGGATCGATAAATGGGTGAGGATGCCCAAGTTTCTTGTCCAATGCGTAACCAGTTAGCTCCTCTTGTTCTGTCTGATAAGTAACATATTCAGAGGAGAGATCTTTTGGCTTGTCCAATCCATCATTTGAAGTTTCAGCTTCCACACGATCATCTGAAGATACACTGATCTCGGAAGAACCAGAGGCAGCAACCTGTGCCTTGTTCTTTTTCCTCCTACTTCCAGGAGTTTTCCCATAGGATGGAGCTCCTTTGGACATACCAGTTGGTTCAGGAGCCCTAGCTGCTCTGACTCGACTAGCAGTACCTTCCGGCCAATAGTCTTGTCCTGGTATACTAGCGCGGGCCCCGGTGGCTGGTTCAAGTTCCCCTGATGTGGAGTCCATATAACTGTAATAAGGTGGGCGTTGGACGGATATATATCTATCAGGACCGACCTGATAACGCTCATAGGAACCACCCCGCTTGTGTTTTTTATCACCACCCTCCTTCTTATTGTTCTCACACTTTATGCACAGACATGACGGCACCATTCTAAGCGGACCATTCAAGCCAACTCTAGCTTTCCCTACAGATGCTGGAAATGAACCTGCAATAGATTTCTGGGTCCCAGAATAATCACAATGTACTAATCAGCATCAGCTAAAACCATTAGGAATATTGAAGGACTAGACGGGGTTGCAAATGAGGGAGGGTGTTGGAGAGCTTTATATGCATTATACTTTGGCCTCTTTCTAATGGGGTAAAAGCTTAGCTTTTGGGCTAGTGGTCATCGAGCAATAAAGGCCCAATTGGTAGTGGATGCCTATATACATACACGTACGTTTTATATTTGACTTTTCTCACCAATACTTTTGGAGATATAAATATTTATCCCCAAAAAACCTTTTCAAGTTTACAAAGAGGCCCACCTGGTGTATCCCCATGTCTCCCCCCGTGTCTCGGATGTGTCACACTTATCAAAAAATACTAAAATCTACACCATGTAATCCCATAGGTACTTTGGCAAGTCCCATTCATGTCCGTGTCCCATAGCGTACAACACGGATACAGCAACCTCCTAGGCGTGTCCGTGCTTCGTAGGTTGTGACTTTCTTGCATATTGAGTTCTACACATATACACAACACAAGCACCGTGCGCCAAAGTTCAAGGTTATGTCTATGAGGATTCAACACGTGAGTAGTGTCAAGGTTTAACTCTGACAATCTGACAATGAAGGTAGTGTTTACTCAACAAGTTGGAATATGTGTTTCTTTCCAGCTTCCTCCTATATTTTGATGCACCCTGCTAGAGGAAAGGAGGGAAGGGATTGGTCCAGAAGAAGAATGAAATTATGGGAGGGAATGTGAAAGGATTTCGTAACCCTAGGTTACTGGAAGCTGGATTAATCGGAATGCAAAGCAGATGGACGATAAAGAGTGGTACTTTGTGCGCGTGTGTATTAAAGTTTTGTCATATCACCATACCCAAATTCCCTAGCATTGCAGCAAGCATTTGGTTTACAGTGATAGCATAAAAGAAAGATCTTCGAAGCTCAATGCATCAAGTAAATTACCTGTGACCAATCAACAGTAATCGTTGTAGGGACAATCATAAGCATTTCTTTTTTGATCGGCAAAAGTAACAACGGAAGAGATTGAGAAGGGAGAGGAGAAATGTAAGGCAACGGAAGAGATTGTTCCGGAAGAAGAATGGGAATATGGGTGGGAATGGGAAAGGATTTCGTCTGGTTGCGCTTAGGGACGACTTCCCCTACCACCGTGAAATAGCGCCCTCTTCTCTAAGTATAGTAAGCTGGCGGGCTTCTCCCAAGAGAATGCCTTCGCTCCACTCCCCCTTCAGACGCCTATGGAGAACTAAGCTAGAAGTTGGCCATAGGATAGAATCTCCCTATTCGTTACAACGCTTTGCGGGAAGCTCACCTGAAAGAAAGCCTACGGATATCTCTCCAGAGAGCAAAGGCAGGACGCCAAAGAAAAAGACCTTATCCCTAGGTTACTGGAAGCTGGATTGATCGGAATGCAAAGCAGGTGGATAGGACTGCTAAACCAAATAGTTTTAGCTTGGCTCAAATTTTGACATGCTCAAACTTGTTTATAAAAAATATAAGTAAAGCTCAATCACATTTTTTTGTTTATTTATAAACTCAAGCCAAGCTTAAACATATACGGATGTTTAGCTCGATAGGCTCGTAAATAAATGAGTCATTCTATAAATAATAAACATATAAGGATACGTTAATAAATATTTTAAAATATGATATATGAGTTACGTTCATTACATATATATCACAAGTTTTATATAGTACTATTGCATCAAAAAGAAAACCTCTTAGATGAGATATGGAAATTTATGGCTACATTAAATCGTATATAATTCTTCCATGGAGCAATTCAAACGAGATATTGAGCAAATTTGGGACTGCTATCACATTTTCTTCTAGCTAGGTTTACTCGGCAAAGATTAGAGAGGTAATTAAGTGGTAACATACTTCATCTTCCCTTCTTCCATTTAAACTTTACGTAGTTTGCTTTTTCTAGGTAATTGTTTTTCCTAAAAATTTGAAACTTCATGAGCCTAAACTCATGCTTGGAAGCTCGAAATTGACTTGCATATTTCACAAGCCAAGCTAAGTTTCTCACAAACACAAACCTTCAAACGCAAGTCAAGCTTGAACAATTAGTTCCAAAATGTTCTCAAGCTCAAGCCAAGCTTGAACACTGGTAACAAGGAGTCAAGCTAAGGCTGAACAATACTGTGTTTGGCTTGTTTAGCTCGATTAGCACCCCATAGATGGATGATAAAGAGTGGTACTTTTGTGTGAGTGTGTAATAAAGTTTTGTATTTTGGGCCTCAAAGGAAAGATACTTGAAGTTTTGGTATTGTAATGCAAATAAATAGAACTTTTGTCCGTGCATTCTTATTGACCAACCAAAAAATACAAATATTATATAAGAAAACAGTACAATAAAAAACAAACACTATCGGTCCAGAAATATAAGAAACAACAAACGAAAGCAACAAAACAAAAAACAAAAAGAAAACAAAAGGCTGCATGGAACCACGACGCCGGAGCCAGACCCGTCGAACACACTCATGAAGAGGGGTTGGAGAGCCCGCAATTGAGAGGCCAGGTATGAATACGAAGCAAACCCTCCTGGATGACCCGCCACACCAACTCAAACGCGTCCCGCCACAGACTGAAGGCAGAAGCCGCTGTAGACGCCATCTTCATCGTCGGCACACTAATTTCAAGAAAAATCAAATCTAGAACCCTAGATCTGGTTCCTGAGTCGAAAAATGATGGGGAGAGTGGGAGATCTCGTCTTCCAAAGAAGAGAGTCTCAACCACCTCACAACCATGGTAGGAGAGGAGAGACAAGAGAGAGACCGTAGAAGGGAGAGAGATTTGACAGGGGGACCGAGAGGTGGAGATGCAGGAAGAGAAGGAAAAGGGGGAACAGATAAGAAGGGAAAGAGGGGAAGGGGGTGGTGAAAATGGGGAGGAGGGGAAACCCTCCCCAAGGAGCTCTCTCTCTCTCTAGAACTCTCTTGACTCCTGTTCCGTCCATTTATTTTTAGTTTTGCTAGAGCATTTCCCTCCCCCACACCCCCCCCCCCCTTTTTTTTTACAATTCAGGTGTTCGTGTCAGCTTACTCGCACCTCGACTAATTTTGGGGTCCAATCCCAACGTCCACTTGTGGGGAGCCCAATTAACGTCGGTGCAAAGGTTCATAACGTATGGGATGCTAGTGACTTTCCGAATCCTTTTTGCCTATTGGTGCGCCCATTCGGTAGTCGTTGAAGTTTACCAAACGGTCATCAAATTCAATTATTTATTAACCGGACTACAACTAAAGATTTGCATAGTATAGTGAGGAAGTCCGAGTCGATCCACAGGGAGCTCGAATATAGCTTGTTCGGATTGTAGATGTAAGGGTTTGTGGCGTTAAGGCGGCCAACTTTTAGTTTTCCTTTGAAAGGTAAGAAATACCCTTATGAAAAAGACTAGAAAATGAGTTTGGAATAAGAATTAAAGGCGGCAAGGCAATGGAGTTACTAACACTCATAACTCAAGCCATCTAACAATTCTCAACGAAAACATTATTGAATCACATGGCATAGGCTATCAACCAGAAGATTTATCTATGAAAATGGTCAGATTTGATATAGAGTTTGAATAACAAGCTAAACACAAGGCGTGACATCGCTCTCGGAACCATGTGAGCAACCACATGATCACCGGAGATTAACAACGCCAAGACTTGAATTCTAACTAAATATCAAGGTCATGAACTAGAAGTATAGTTTGGAAAGCGAGCAAGTTCTTTGGTTCTTTTGGCAAACACAAACCGAGACATAGCTCTCGGAACCATGTGAGCAAGCACATGATCACCAGAGATTAACATCCGTAAGTTTTGTTACATAAAAGGGTGAACTAGGCACATTTACAAACCAAACCTCAAGTCTTAAGTTGAGAAGAGCAAAATTAACCTAAATCGCAAGGTGTTATTCCCCCATGGCCAAGCCTAAAAGACTACTCACACATAATGAAAAGACTAGAAAGCTTGCTTAAGGAAGAAAACATGATTAACCGATAGAAATGAAAATAAACTTAATATTAAGGAGAATCTAAAGCATAGCTATAATATTAACAAACGAAAAATTAACAAACGAAATAAACTTACTTGAGTTCTAAGGAAAATAAGCTTGAACAATAATGGAGGACTCTCCTAGAGAGAGAACTAAAGCTAGGACCTAAAGTAGGTTTTTTCAACTAAAGTGAGGAAGAAGAGTATTTATACAACTCATCTTCTCTCCCAACAAATATCCTATAAACATACTATAAGTAGCAACTATTCCATAAGTGAAAAGTCTAAAAAGCAGCAAATATCTGGCCGAAGGCTCATGGTATCGATACGAATTAGGCAAGGTATCGATACCATGCTGCTAAGTTGAAAATGGTCATTTCCTCGTAACGCTCTCGTATCGATATGGATTAAGGCCGTATCGATACAATATCCTCTGCCTTCCCACAAAGCTAATTCGTATCGATACAGATTAAGGCTGTATCGATACTAGGAGGTTATCTCCAATCTTCAGGCCAGCCTTCAAAACTTGGCACCCGATGGCTCCCCAGGGTCAGCCACGGCTCCCAGGGTCAGCCACGGCTCCCAGGGTCAGCCACGGCTCCCAGCAACTTCCACAGCTCCACAACACCTTATTTTCATTCCCTAAACTTAAGTAAAAACTACATTTTAAACCTTTCTTTTACCTTTTCTTTACTTTAATTTATTGAATGAAAATAAGAAAGTACCCCTCATTTGGAAACAATGGCATTACTAGAATTCAAGATTCCAATTAAATCAAAATGTCAACCCCCCACTTTTAGTACAAAACAGAAAACTGCACATTTTTCTCAAGAGAAAATGGCTTGGAACATGACCTTGTTCTTCAAATAAAACCTTGCAACTATGTAGTTACTTTTAGAAAAATTTAAGGATCAATTACCGCCATTTTTTATCTCCAAAATCGATACTTTTTCAGAAACCATTTTTTCATACTTAGACAGATTTTAAGGAGCCGACAGGGTCTTCGGATACTTGGAAGCACTTGAGCCATCCATGGCGTTGAAATGCGCCTTATTAGGATGTTTTACCTGAAAATACTAAAAACACACCTTACGTGAAATATCGCATAAAAACGACAATATATATGTACAAACACAACATGCTAGAGGACTAAAGCACCAAGAATATGCAATATTGGGTGCTCATCACCTATCCCGAATGTTTTTGTCTTCAAAGACTGGTTGAAGGACTAAATTATCTATTTATCGATATGTGCTTCTGACAAATACTATTCTTTACAATTTCATTGCAACCCTTTGGGCAATCTAGAAGCAAAGGAATCGTAAAGTTTTAAGTGACACCAACTTTGATGCTCATGCGGCTCTCGCAATGATCAAAGATAATGCTATCTGCAGGTTCAAAAGGTCCTCCCGATCCGCTTGGGCTTCCCAAATTAATATGAGCTATAAAGTGTTGAACTCTTTCGAAAAATTTCCCTCCATCATTAAGCCATATCTCGTTGCTCCTATTGGCCAACATAGGATAATTAACCTTCATATAGATAAGGCATTGAAGGATGGATGCTCCTAGAGTTGTTTGGGTTTCACTGCTACTTCCCCTAATGGTGAAGTTGTTCATCATTTTGTTACATCTTGTTTCAGTTCTAGTCCGCTTCAAACCGAGATATTAGTAAATCCTTCTTGTTGGAAAATGGTCTATTTATGTAATAACTTTATTGCTACACATATTTTTTCTAATTTTTAAATATTGTAATGCAGATAGGAAGGAAGGCTGAGTGTCACATTGCTGACAGTTTTTTGTTGTGCGACCTCAAACATGATATCTCCAACTTATCTTTTTTGTAGAATCACGAAGGTTGAGCGCGACCTCTGACTTCATTTATGCTTTAATGCTTTCTATAGTTACAAAGTTTCATATTTTATGTAGCTTTATTACCTTTTTGTTGTTCATTCTAGTAAACTGTTTTATCTAATGAATTCCTTTCCATTGCACCCAAAAAAAAAAATGGGCTGGGTGAAATTGATACTCAACCAAAAGTTGATTGTCCGGTAAAATTAAAATACAGGACCTAAAGTGAGGCTGAGTGTAAATTCTAGGACATAAAGTGTATTTTACCCATATTACA
>BPLS01000518.1:1286813-1321809 GCA_019656275.1 Rhododendron kiyosumense
TTCACTTAGAACTTGAACTTTTTTTGACATACTACATAATGAGTATAACCTATCCATATTTATAGAGCTCTATGGAAGGTTCTAGATATCTTTTTACAAGATAGTTTATAGGTAGCTTCTAGATTTTACATGTGACTTATACTCACAATAAATATCTAGATATTTTCTAGGAATATTCTAAAACTCTTTTAGAAACTAGGTCTTCTAGAAACAAGATATTTATACTCCTTCAATAATATCTTCTATTTGGGATTCTTTATTGGGTTTGTCTTGGATTTTATTTTTTTTTGAGCCAAAATACCAAATCAAGTTTATGCTCCAATAGATAGATGTGTTTTTTCCGCTGATGGGTCTGCTAAGAATTCAAACTTCCGACACCTGCTGGTATTGGTTTTAACTTTACACTGTGAGATGGAAAATATTGTCAAAGCCCCCCTTTTTTTCCAACTCACCAATTAAGCATTACATTTGTTGAAAAGATATTCAACAGTTTTGTCCTCAATGTTGTTGCAAAGAGGGCAGAGGGATATAAGCCTAACTGTGATTCACCCAGCCTTTTATTTTGTTCAGGTTTAGGCAAAACATATATACAAGTCGATCATACTATTGTTAAGGTAAGCCGAGCCCATATGATGGCTGCCTAAATTATTAAATGGTTTGTTCACAATTGTCAAAAATGGCGTTCCAGAATCAAGAAGGTTGCCTCTATATATAACTTTGATCAAGAGAATTAGTTCAGATTTAGTTTTAGGCTTGTTGAAAATTTTTTTTTTTTTCCTTTTTAAATTGTGTTTAGAAGAGTTTGGTTGAGCCTCAACGATAATGGCAGCCGAAAAAATCAGCTCAAGCATATAAAGTTTCTTAACTTTAAAGGTGCAAAGTAAATAGTACAACAATGAAGAAGTACGTATCATCAACTATTTTCATTGCTCTTTACCGTAGTCAATACTATAAATTTGGGAGGGTCTTCTTAATTCAGTAGTATCATCAAATTAATTAGTTTCATTATTTATTCCCCATACCTTTTGGCTATTGAATAGACAAACATATTTTTTTCTAGCCTCTGCACTAGGAGGCATGGAAGATGAAAGAGACCCCATTGTCTCGAAAGACGGCAATTTCTGAATTGAATCCAACTGGCCTTACAAATGGCTCTACCTCACTTTGTGTATTCTAGTGAGTTACTATAGCATTTTGTAAAACGAGATTTGGTGGGAGCTGGATGGAATCTTCAACTTGCGAATATGAGTTGGTTGAGAATTTGTTCTATAACCCGCCGAATCAAACTACACACACCCCTAATCAACAGTTTTTTTTTTCAAGTACTAAATGCCGATTGATAAAATATATATAGATCCTCCAACTCAATCGTATAATGAAATTAATATTAATTCCGATAACTTTTAAGATTTTAAATATTGACCGCCACTTTTTGTATTGGCCAAACTTGCAAATTTGTTCATGGATGTGACAAGGCAAAACCTAAATAAAGGAGTTTTTTCTTGTCCCATTTTGATTGAACTACTGAGCAATTTTTTCTTGAATATTTATTGTCTGCTCAAGCATCCCACTATTTATGCTAAGTAAAGACAAGCTATTGTGGCTTGATGCATGCATGTTGCGACATATATACAATCCAAATAATTTTTTGAACTGCAAAAACTAATCTAAAGGATGACTTTTCAGAAAGAATCCTTGAATGCATTATTAAATTACTTGGTTGTACCTGGACGGAAGCCGCTTATGTAACTTCGATTGAAGAATTCTCTCCAAGCTTGATCAAAGTTAGATCAATCTACCTCTTTGGAAAACATTTTTTTTGGATAGTCCCTACCGACCTTTCCGTTATAGTGAATATAAAATTCCACTATTTTATACTTTAAAGCGGTGTTTATGGCGCCACGGGTAGGGCATAAAAATATTTTTTTCTTAAAGTATAAGGTTGAAAATAAAACTACCTTCTTCCTTGTAAGCTCCCGTCAGCTTTGCTTGGAAAAAGAAATTAACGTTGTCAACTTGCAAATGTACAAATACAGAGGTTGGATGGAAGTTGCGGGTTAAAACATTTATCTCTTGAAATACAGGGGTCAAATTGATTATTAATGAAAACTAGAACTCTGATACATTGAACAAATGTCGGTGCCCAGCCAATCTAACCCGTCAGATTTATTGATAACATTTATCTTGAAGCCAATCATTGTACTCATCTCCGAAAGATGCTACATACATTACATTAAATCATTATATTATTCATTGTATTATTTGTGAGGCACATTATGAGTTTCACAAAAATATCAAAAAATGCCTATAAATTTTAAAATAATATTTTGTGGGGTAAATTTATGAGTATTTTTTTTTGTAGGCTCCAGAATAGGCCCTACAAAAAATATAATTGATGATATAGTGATTGGGTAGTACCTAAATTTATTGCTGATCTGGTTGCAGGGATGAGTTCCATAGGAGAGCAAGGATTAGTTATTTTTTTGTCTTAAACCTAATTGTATTGACAATTTTTCTCCACCAAGGGCGTGTTTTCGCGTAGCCCTAGTTGTTATCCCCTAATTTGTGTTGGACCTGGGGTGGCAAGTGCCACTTTCCCCACCAAGTGCCTCTGCCCCTGAATGCATTCCATTTCACATAAATAAATAAATAAGAATGAACCATTTTTTTAACTACAAACAGATAGTACTATATAATAACTTAAAAAAAACACAGATGTAGCATTTGTTATTTGTTTCTTTACTTAGAATCTACAAAGACAACAAGCAAACAAGATGGTGCAATATCAAGAATGTGCCAGTTTTGGGTCAAACTACAAGAAATAGTTTTTTTGTTTGGTAACTTCAAATAGCATTAGTGTATCCTTGTGAACGCGAAATTTCAACGTATTTCATTTTTCACCCCACCATTAGGAGTTATTTTCACATCAGGGCCAAACAAGATTTATAGTACTTATTTACATTACAGTACCAAAAGTTTGACTATGTATTTTCTACGAGTGGCGATGAATGATGATATTGAAGCGGTCTGAATGAAGTTTTCGATAGGGGACGCCAAAGAGGGAGACTTGATCAAGCCAATTTTGGATAATATATCCAAGATGCATGATTTGTTTACTCTGGGATTAGAAGATAATGAAAATCAAAATGCACTCTGGACATCACATAAAAGAGAGGCATGAAAAGTGGGGAATCTCCATCGATATATAAAATCCTCCCCAACATCGTTATGGTCAAGAGAAATTCGAGAAATCCGTTCGAGAGAGAGAAAGAAATTTTAGATCTAGATCTGGGGGAGGGGGGCCTCCGGCTCTCTCACCCTCCTCCCCCCCGCTCCCCACCCCTGCCCTCCTCGCCTCTCCTCTCTCTCTTCGTCGTGTTCTCCATGGCCTCCAGGTTTCGGGCGGCGGCTTGCTAGGGACGGCGAGGGTTCCTTAGGCCGGCTCCGCCGGCAGATGGTGGCTCCTTTGGACCGTTCCTCTTCCATCGTCTCCAGATCTGTTGCTCTTGGTCCGACGTCGAGTGTAATAAGGTGTGCGGTTGGTGCATGGGTTTTTCGTTTTGTTCTGTTTTTTTCCCGTTCTCTCTTTTCTACCGGCGGGTTTCCCCCGTTCGGTTCTGTACCAATCTGGTGGGTGTTGGTGGTGGGCCAATAACCCGACGCCTATTGAGGATTGAACCGGTGTTGGTGGTTTTTTTGTGTCTCTAGATGTTTGTTTTGGGGCTGGTGGGTTTGGTGGTGTTGTTAGGTTTGGTGGTGGTCCAGTGGTGTGTGTTTGGGCGGTGCAGCAATTTCGGCTGGAAGTTTTCTGGTCTTGGTCGCTGTGATCCGGTGGTGTTCGATTCTGATCCAGTTCTGGCCAGTGACCTTTGGGGTTTTGTCCATGAGACCCGTTAGCTTTTAGTTGATTTATTACTGTTGTTTTGCCTTCAGATTTCAGCGAGACTTAATTGTTTAGGGTTTGAGCTGTGGATCTCTTCAGATCCTCTGTTGCCTAGACTGAGATTGGTTCTTACATACCAGCGTTATCGCGGGGTCTGCTTCGGCAGTAGGTGTCTGAGATCGACGTTTAGGTTGCTTTAGTTCTTTCCTGTATCTGTTCTGGAATCTGTATACGCGATGGGCTTGTGATGAATGAATTAACATTTCAAAATAAAATAAAAATAATAATAGGTGAGATGATGAGGTGGCGGAATAAGACATTTGGATTTATCAGTGTTAGAAAGAATGGCTCATGATGATGCATGGAAATTAGGATTCTACCTCAAATTTGTGTCTTTTACTGGTTTTTTTTTTTTTTTACTGGTTTATTGAAGTATTTTACTAACGAGTTTGGGTGGGAAAAGAATGGAGAATTGAACCAATAATTATTGTCCGTCATCTTTGGTAGGACCATTAAACTGCTCAAACCGCCTTAAGCGATCGAAACAAACAAATAAAAGACACAAACTACTTCAATAAACCCATGAAACAAACTAAATCGGTTCGACAATGGTTCATACAATTAAAAATTCCGTTTGAAATCAAAACCGACCGAATATTAGAGAGATATTCTATATTGTTCAAAAGGCTTTGTGGGATACTAGTATTTAACATTATAATTTAGCCTCTGTATACACGGCTTGAGTTTGATGCTTTTTTATTGTTTATTAATAATTATATTTTTGTCTAAAAAGTTTAATTGTTCATTGTATACACGGATTGATTTTATTTATGATAAGGAATTGGCCAATTATGTAAAGATCAAATCGATAAACTGCACCAAACCAAACCAGCTAAATACAATGCGGTTCGATGCGATTTGTTGGCAGTATTAGTTCGTTTCACTACACAATAATCAAAAATCAATTTTATTCGGTTCAGTTTTTTTTTTTTTCATAAAAATTGGCTGCACCGAACCGCTTACATCTTACCGGCCGGCCAGCTTTGCATAACATTAACATTATTCCTTGCAAGTTGTACAAGTCAAAGTGACATCCAACCCTCCCCACAAACTCTGGTCCAACTGCTTACCAATCAGCCATCTAAATTTGAGACGACAACGATAGGCTGCAATGCATCTCTTATTCCTTTTTTATATTTTGGAAGATCTACCGAAGACGACCGACCATCCAACAAGACGGAGTGATTTTTCAGTGTCGAGCGGGTATATACTACGTGATATCCGTTCGGCGCATTCGAGTCGTCCGATATACTTTTGGACGGCTTGGATTGAAACCCTCTCTCTCATCTCACCTTAACACTTTCTCTCTTTTTTTTCTCTCCAATCTGAGCCGTTCAAACATATGATGGACGGCTCGGATGCGCGAGCGAGCATCACGTGGTACCCGCTTGGCACTGAAATTTTTTCCAACAAGACGGCGTTAAGGATCAAGAATGTGCGTTAGGTACCGTTTTGGGTCCAAATGGAAATACTATTTAGTTTCTCCGCATGAACACGAAATCCCGACCTATTTCATGTTTCTGCAAACAATCATTCTACGACTTTAGACACTTACACAAGCCCATTCACATTGGGACGTACTCACACACACTAATCTACCAAAAGATGTCAGTGTGTGTAAAGTGTTTGTGTGAGTGTGTGTGGTTCAATAATTATTGTTCCGCAAATATTTGGAGTTATTTTCACATTAGGTCTACTGAACAAAAGTTCTACTTTTATTTATTTATTTGTTGGCAAAATAATTCTATAGAGCATCGCTGGTCCTTACTCATACTTTTATTCAAATTTGATTAAAAATTTACGTAAAAAAGTTTCATTTGATATGAAGATGAGCAAACCCATATTTAAACACAAATGGGAGTAATAATTCCATTAATGACATGATCATAAATTTGAGAGGGATAAAGTAGTCTTGCAAAATTTGAATTGTTTTTTTTTTAATTTTTAATTTGAATAAAACTCCATTTGATAATATAAGTTTAAATCAGGGGTGGAGTGCATTTCGGGGAGTTTTGACTCATATTTTGTGTTTGGCTAAAAAAAAAAAGTAAGTAAATCCCAAGAGGTTCGCTTTGTGGTCAAGACGGGAGTTGACGTTTGTTCTCTTATAAGGTCTCAGGTGCAATAACTCTTTTGGGACCAGGTCAAATAGAGCTTTGCATCGGCGTTAATTGGGCTACCCACAAGTGAACATTAGGATTGGACTCCATAATTAGTCGAGGTGCGAGTAAACTACCCCAAACATGCACCTGAGTTGTTAAATTTTTTTTTTCCCCGGAAATGCGTTAGCAAAACTAAAAATACACGGACAAAAGTTCTACTACTTATTTGCATTACGATACCAAAACTTCTAGTATCTTTCCTCTGAGACCCAAAATACAAAACTTTATTACAAAGCGCACAAAGTGCCACTCTTTATCGTCCATCTGCTTTGCATTCCTAGGGTTACGACACCCTTTCACATTCTCTACATTTACATTCCCTCCCATATTCCCATTCTTCTTCTGGAACAATCTCTTCCGTTGCTCGATTACTGTTGATTGGTGACAGGTAATTTACTTGATGCATTGAGCTTCTAAGATCTCTCTTTTATGCTATCACTGTAAACCAAATGCTTGCTGCAATGCTAGGGAATTTGGGTATGGTGATATGCATTAGTAAATTGAAGTTGGTTTAGGGTTGAGAATCGAGGGTTTCTTCTGCATATTCATTGGGTTTCTTTGTTTGCCTTGGTATTTCTGATCTTCATGATAAATGGGTTGTCTGGGGATTTGGGTTTGTTGAAAGGATTTAGTTTGGTTTGGGTTAAAAAGTGAGAATACTCTCTTCGGCAGATGTGTTGGGTTTTTTTTGTTTGCCTCTGTATTTCATGTCTTCATGACAAGATGGGTTGTCCTGCTTTCTGGGTTCTCTGAAGGATTTGAAGTTTGTTACTTTTTGGAGTTTTAGATGATGAAGAGGCCGAAAAGCGAATTTCCTGCCGCGAGGAGGTGCAAGCTGTCTCATTTTTTGTTGGCAATAGCTGCATTGTACTTGATTTTTGTTTCCTTCAAGTTCCCTCGGTTATTGGAGATTGCTTCGGTGTTGAGTGGTGACGATACTAATGCAGCTCCGGATGAGGTTTCGGCAGGGGATGCCGAAGATGGAGACTTGATCAAGCCAATTTTGGATAATATCCGAGAGGATTTGTCTACTAGGGAATTAGAAGATAATGAAAACCAAAATGCACCCTGGACGTCACATAAAGAGGCAGTAAAAGTGGGGAAAGGAGAATCCCCACCAATAAAGCCTCTCCAGCATCGTTATGGTCGAATAACAGGTGAGATAATGAGGCGGAGGAATAGGACTCTGGATTTGTCAGTGTTAGAAAGAATGGCAGATGAGGCATGGGAATTAGGATTGAAGGCGTGGGAAGAAGTGGAAAAAATCAATGAGAATGATATAAGCCATAGTTCTATACCTGAGGGGAAGCCTGAGTCCTGTCCTTCATGGGTTTCAATGAGTGGTGAAGAATTTGCTAAGGGTGACCATATCATGTTCCTTCCTTGTGGGCTTGCGGCAGGTTCTTCCATTACAGTGGTGGGGACACCGCATCACGCACATCAAGAGTATGTTCCAAAACTTGTAACAGCGAAGAGAGGCAATCCATTGGTGCTGGTTTCACAATTTATGGTTGAATTGCAAGGGTTGAAGTCAGTGGTCGGGGAGGACCCGCCCAAGATTCTGCATCTGAATCCTAGGCTGAGAGGAGATTGGAGTGAACTACCAGTCATTGAACACAATACCTGTTACAGGATGCAATGGGGGACAGCTCAAAGGTGTGATGGGTTACCATCCAATAATGAAGATGATATGCTTGGTATGAGTTCTGTTTTTCCTTCTCGGCTTTCCATGTCATTTTTTGTATTTATGCACTGCCCTAAGAATGTTTGCAAAAGGGAAAAGATGTAGGAAATAAGAAATTGATCTTCTAGTGAAGGGATTTTCATATATCTTGAAAATTAATTCCATTTTGTTAGCAGTGAGATGGTTTTCTTTAAGGCTTGGTTTGATTAGTGGTTCAGATGGATTGCATGAGGCATAAATTAGGTCAGAATCATCTCTAGAGATTTGAGGCTTTTTCACATTATGTTTTAGCTTTGAACCCTTTTTGAATGAAAAGTTTTTTTTTTTTTTTTTGGGTAAATTAAATTTTATTGCAAACCAAAACCTAGAAACCAGAACACCGGGGCATACCCCTGAGTTACATTACTGCCACTGCCACCCAAACAAGGCAACAGAAGTAAACCAGGAGCACACTATACTAGAGCAAATGTTCCTAATTCAGAAACAAAACCACTACCCTCACAGCCAGTAATACTGCTATGAGGGAGAAAAAATCCTACTAGATATATTCAAAGCCAAACATAGATCCTTGTTGATGGGGGATTCTTTTTTATTCCTCCAAGAAATAAGACAAGTCCTCATATCAGCCACAACTCTTCTCAGCACTGCTTCCACACCATCTCCACTATTCTGAAAATCCAGGAACTTCTTTCTTCCGTACATTGTATAAAGTGGCTGCAAAAGACAGCTTATATATAGAATTCTGCATGCTATCCCCCTTCTTGTTCTGTCCCATCCACTCCAGCTCCTGGGCAAAACCTTCAGCGCCTCTATGCACCTTATTCCTCCTTAACAGTTGACCCCATATTTGGGAGGAGAAAGGGAAAATAGATAACAAGTGTTAATGAGTTTCAACCCCACTCTATGACACAGAATCAACTTTCGATAAAAAATTGGTGGGTCATGCAGTATTTTTGTGAGGCTCTTAATTCATTCACCAATAAGTTTAAGAATAATACCTTTGAGCTATCTTTTTTACAATGGAACCTTTTACATTGGTAGGTGTAGGAGGTTAGATTGATCACTGAAAAGTCAGGCATTGGATCCAGTATCACCTTCTTCCTGTTTTTACCAAGTTTATGTGCAAAAGATCAGTGAAATGATAAGTGAATAAGCAGTAATATGGTATTTTTATGCGGTTTGTATAATTGAGACCCATAACTTACAACTGATGAGGTTTTGAATGTGGAGCAGATTGAAGTCAGTCATTTGTTCTTCTTTTATAGCTGAGTCTTTAATATTTTGAATGGCTCTATAGCTGAAAATCTTAGGTTCATGGTGTAATCATTTCTCCTGTATCTGGGTGAGACAGTGTTAAGTTAAACAGTTGTACTTTGACGATGTTATTGGAATTAGTAGTAATAAAATTTCTCCATAAGTCTTGATTCTTGAAACGTTTCTGAAACAGTTTATTGCTTGTGTTGTATGTTTAACTTTGGCCTTTTACAGCAAAGAGGGATATGTAAATTATTCTTGGTTCTCTTGGATGAAATACCCGTTGCATATGATGTCTAACTGTTAATTCTACATGCAAAACTTATTGCACTAGTTGTATTAAATTGAAATCCGAAGATAATATTGCTTGCTGTGGTAAGTTTGTGATTTCACAGCGTTCTTTTTTGTTCCCCCCTTTTTTTTTTGGCTCCTTTTTATCAAATTTTGAGTTTGTTACTGAATTTATCCATACTGGTCTGTTTGCTGATATTGCATAACCATTTTGTTTTTGTGGGCTTGTGTGTTTAAATCTGGGATGGAGCATTAATTATTATGCTCATAAAATGTAGGCTCTTTGAAATATTGTTTTATGTAATTACCGCAATTGAATGATAAGTTCCTGTTTATTTCTTTTGTCTTGGCAGTTGATGGACATAGGAGATGTGAAAAATGGATGCGAAATGGCATAATTGATTCAAAAGAGTCCAAGACAACCTCATGGTTCCAGCGATTCATTGGTCGATCGCAGAAACCGGAAGTGACGTGGCCATTTCCTTTTGTGGAGAGTAGATTGTTTGTTTTGAGTGTGCGTGCTGGTATTGATGGCTTTCATATTAATGTTGGAGGTCGACACGTGACTTCATTTCCATATCGAACTGTATGTTACAAACCTACATCCTAGCTCTGATCCATGAGTATTCTTTTATGAGCTTTATAACTCTTGCCAGCTTTCTTAGCATTGGCCCTTGAGGATGTTCGTGGGATACATGGGCTTAGTTAGACAACAGCTGGATAAGCAAATGGCACTCCTTTTATGCTATTTCTTATTTATATAGCTTTCGGCCATGTGAAATTTTAGAGGAGAGGAGATTACTTGTTTATCTTATTATCATATATTCATTGACAAACTCGCGTGCTCCCCATTCGTGAAAACAGATTTTCTCGTGTATGGTCTGTGAGACTAGTTGTTTTGGGGTTCTTCTATTCCGCTTATATGTGTTTGATTTCCTTATAGATCCTGTTTACCTCTGTTTGGAGTCACCTAGTAGGTCACTAATGCTGTGGTCTCTTGTTCAGCTATATGACTTGTCATTTTTGGTGTTGACTGAGATATCATGGAGAATCACCCATCATCACTAAACCAAACCGAGTGTTTAGTCCCAATTCATTGGGGTCGGCTATATGAATCCGTCTTTTCCATTGAGCTCTATTGAGGGCATCGTATTCCGTGATATTCTATAAACCTAGATCCTTTTGAACTACCGCCTCTAAATTCAATTTTGGTCTACCCCTCCCCTCAATGTTAGCCTCTATATATCACTTCTAAGTCCTAACTACCGCATTGGCTGATCTAGGATGGATATGTTCAAACCACTTTAGTCTATTTTCTCTCATCGTATCTTCGATCAGTACTACCCAGGGGTGGAGCCAGGATTTTCGAGCAGTGGGGTCAATATTTAAAAACATAGTTGACTTTTTTTGCCTTTTTGCTAATCAACCATAGACAAATTGCTAACAACAGCCCCCGGGGCAGTGATTAATGTGCTAAAAGGGTCTCAACATCCATGAAAAATGCATACATATCTATGAATGTATATTGATCTTCGTATAATTTTTTTGTTGAAATTGTAACTTTTTTTGGCATTGTGTGTGTGATATCTACGCCTATTAGACAGTTTGCAAAATTATAGTACTAAAGGAGACGAGTGTGTAATCTTAGCATAAATTCTTTCATGCTTAGGACAATTTCATTCTAATTCTATCTTGCCAAAAATGTTCATAAGTGGTGTTCAGTTCATCATTCAGTATGCCACCGTTTTGTTATAAGTTACTGTCTTACATGTAAGAGTTGAGGTTCTCTTCTGACCTTATACTTGTTGATTCAGGGGTTTACACTTGGAGATGCAACTGGATTGGCAATTAAAGGTGATGTGGATATTGATTCAGTTTATGCTACCTCTCTGCCAACATCTCACCCAAGCTTCTCACCCCAAAGGGTACTAGAAATGTCTACAAAATGGAAAGCTCTCCCGTTGCCCAAAACCCCTGTTAGACTTTTTATTGGGATACTCTCTGCAACCAATCATTTTGCAGAACGCATGGCAGTTAGAAAAACTTGGATGCAATCTCCAGCAATCAAGTCCTTGGATGTAGTAGTTCGTTTCTTTGTTGCATTGGTAAGGTTCCCTGTGCTATTTCACTTAAAGGGATGCATAAACTTTTGCAAGCAAAATTGAGTTAATACAGAAGATACTAGCAGGCTAGGAGTTCCTCGCTTCGGTTGGTTTGGGATGAAAACTTTCTGAAAGTCAGTATGTACTTGTGGAAATGCTCAGATTGCAATGTTACACGGACTTGGCTTCGTGTGTCCAGTGATAGTTACGAGCCGTCAAATTCCTATGTACAATGACATGTCAACATGGAACATTATCCATTTCTCTTAATATGAACTGCGAAAAATTGGGGAAGGAAGTTAAGATATCATTTCGTAGCGTGTTTTTTGAGATGTTTCCACAAAATTCAGCATCCTAAATCTGCAAATCATCAGGATTGTGGTTTCCGTTTATCTAAATGTACATTATGGAAGAAAACTTTATTCCAGAATTTTCTTATTGCTTTAGAGAACCCATAAGATGCCAGTTTACAACATTCTCGATGAGCCACTCTTCTTGAGTCTGCTTCTCTTGCTATCTCAGATACCTGTGTTATCTGATGCAGGGAAAAAGGTAATGTTTCATTTGGGTATTATATGATATTAAGGGTAGTATCTAGTCGATTATGCTTTCAAGTTTCATTGTCTGAGATTGGCTCGAATTTTACTTGAAATTTGGATTTTCTACTTGTCTTTATGCACTTGATGAAGCAGAAAGTGTCCATAAAAATATATGGCACATGGCCTGCAATCATCACTCATAGAAACATAATTAGTTGCATGGGTGCCTATATTGTTTCTGATATGTAAAAGGACGTATGTTTGTGTGGTTGCTACCTCTTATAGTTTTAGACTGGCTTCTCCTGCTGTTGTCATTGTTTAATTATATATTGTCCAATATATCAAAGAGTTCAGTCTCTATTTGCGAATTCTACTCATTAGAAAAACACATGCAGAATCCGAGGAAGGAGGTGAATGCAGTTCTGAAGAAAGAAGCTGCTTACTTTGGCGATATTGTGATTTTGCCATTCATGGATCGCTATGAGCTCGTGGTTCTAAAAACTATTACCATCTGCGAGTATGGGGTGAGTTTATTTTCACCTTCTAGTCTTGTTTTATTCCACATCTCCTTCATTATTTCATAAATGGATTACTCTAGTCCTCTGTTAAGCAGTGCTTTATATACCCCTTAAGGCCTTAACCCAAAAGTTCCCTATGCAGGTTCAAAATGTGACAGCTGCTCACATCATGAAATGTGACGACGACACATTTGTTAGGGTGGACACAGTCATGAAAGAAATCGAAGGCGTCTCTCCTAAACGGTCTCTTTACATGGGCAACCTCAATCTTTTACATCGGCCTCTTAGAAGTGGGAAATGGGCTGTCACTTACGAGGTATGACAGCTTCAAATCAAAATTTATCCAGAAATGATCAGCTGAAACCATTCCAATATCACTGATGAGTGTAAGATTTAGCTTTGGCTAATGTATCTTATGGTTGGTCTGATGTGACAGGAATGGCCTCAAGAAGTATATCCTCCTTATGCCAATGGGCCTGGGTACATAATAACCAGCGATATTGCTAAATTCATCGTCTCTCAACATGCCAATCGGCACCTACGGGTTTGTAACTCTGGAACCTTGTACATTTAGCCCCATTTGGACAAGTGGATTTGTAATGAGAGGATTTGAAGTTGAACTCCATAAGTTAATAGCAATAGTATTGTGCTCTAACTCCTTTCTCAGTACGATCATTAATGGAAGGATTTGAATGAAGTACCCATTATGAAATAGTTATTTCAAGTCCATCAACTTAAAGCAAACCCTTTTCTTGAGACGTAAAGCCAGAGTACCATGTTGAATGAGTGATACCCAAATCCATAAATCCGAACTCAAACCTTAACATTTGTTTGGTTAAGGTTTAGGGTTTCGTGTCTGAAAACTATAAATCCTTTGTTGTTTTTTTTGCAGCTGTTCAAGATGGAGGATGTGAGCATGGGAATGTGGGTTGAGCAGTTCAACAGCTCCACGCCGGTCCAGTACTCCCACAACTGGAAGTTTTGTCAATACGGTTGCATGGAGAATTACTACACGGCTCATTACCAATCCCCTAGACAGATGATATGCTTATGGGACAATTTGGCAAGGGGTCGGGCCCACTGCTGCAACTTTAGATGACATACAGATTTAACTTGTAAGTCATGGGTTAGAATTTTTCTGTTATCGATTCATCATGTCACATATGGTAGGCTCTTGAGATGGCTGCTCTGATTTAGCCATTGTTTTTTTTGTTTTGAAAGAGATAAGAACAGTGATGAGGCTCTTTCCTTGATCCTGCCAACTTTGTAGAATTATAGTAGTACTATTGTAAATTGGTTCGTACCCTGAAATACATAGGCGAATATTATTCCTCTTACTACGGACGAGAGAGATAGTGATCGTTTCCTTTTTCTGCATTGTGTTAGATTTGATAGTGTTCTTTTATTTTCCGTCAGTTGTAAGATGAGAGACCATTATGTATCCATTATAAATTGGCTCAAATCCAACCCATTTATAAGATGGGTTCAAATGGGTCATAACTCCGTTTTAACTCATAGCAAAGGAATCTTAAATAAGTCGGTTAAATGGATCAAACTACATTACCCGATATTTCCAAAAATATTTGTGTAAAAGTTATAATTTTTAATTTTTTTCGTCAAGAGGAACCAATAATAAGTAAAGTTTGGCGCAAAACTTACTAACGGGATAAAAATTTGAATAAATACAAAACCAAGTTGTTGTTCACAGCTTTTTGGCTAGCGAAAACGGGGCCTAAGTAATCACTATTTTTCCTTCTCTAGATTATTTCCCTCCACATGCAACGGTCAAAATAACTTCCATCATCTTTATTCACCTTTATATCACTCTAACCAAACGCAGTATACCTAATTCCAATATTCATATAATCTCATTTATCATTCCGTAGACTCTACTTGTCCTCTCTATTCCAAGGTTCTGAAATACTGTACCAACTGGAGTCCCGGTTTACCTATTGGTATACTGGTGAGAGGGTACTGTTTTTGGATTTATCATTGTTAGTGTTATTTTTTTACAAGTTTTTTTTATTAGTATAATATATATTTATTAAAAAGAAAAATAAAAAATAGTCTAGTATTTGTCCGGTACTGGAAGGGAAAAATTAATTTAAAAGTATTGACCGGTATTTGAGTCGAAACAAAATTAGAGATGTAAGGTACCGAATTTGGACAATAGCTTTCTGTATTCCCATTCTTAATTCTATCTTATCCAACTCTTCCTAAAAATATTCCGGCAAGCAAACATGCCCCTCTCCAACTCCATCCCACCGCACAAAATCCTCCCAGTCCAATGAACATAGCTTTACCCCACCTTGTCCCCTCTAATCCATATTGTTGATGCCAATATTACCTGATCTATCTAATTAAAAGACAGGCTTATTATTAGTATACATAATAAGCCAGACTTAATAAATAAAATATAAACACTAGCTAGAGTATTATTTAGGTAATAATCAATTTGCCATTAAGATAACTGGAGAAGGGTGTGAAAGCATTTTGTGTATACTTCTTTTTTTCTTCTTCTAATTATAAAAAAAAAAAAAAAGGCATCTTGTTTTGGTGGTAGGTTTAAAAAGTCTTGAGTCAACAGTCCTTTCTTTCTTTCTTTTATGGTTCCCATTAGTTTAAAAAGTCTTGAGTCAACAGTCCTTTCTTTCTTTTATGTGTTCCCATTAGTTTCCTGACGTTGCGTCTTAACTTTAGTATCAACAACTCGCGTGGAAAGTAAGTTTAGTAGTACTATTTGAAGATCGAACTGGTCAAGTTGGAATTAGGAAAGGAAAAAGCTAGCTAGGTTGGTGACAACTACTACAAGCAAGCACAATGAGTAAAGTGTTAGCTAAACGTGTTTTTACATTCCGACTTGGCATTTTCTCTCACGAGTGATGGTAGGATCTTTCATCATCGCTCGTACAAAAGAATATGTTGGAATGAATTTAAAATTGAATATGAACTTAGCATTGTCTGTTCGATAATAGCTGTTTTTCGTAGAACTGTTCGCTGCTTCATCGAAGTGTTCAAAGTCAGTAAGATCGTCGTTTCCAAAACTAGTTTTTCAAAAGAATATTTTCATAGTACAATGATATTCAAATGCAAAACACTTTGCGACTTCATATCTTATTGATTTCTGAGTGAGAACTGTTTTCAAGAATTAGAAAATTTCTTGTTATTGTTTTGCTCAAAATACTTTTCCAAAAATTTTATTGAAAACTGACAACCAAACTATTTTTTTGGTACTGAGAACAAAATCATTTTGGCAAGCTGTAAAAGAACTGAGTAGCTCGCAAGCTCAGCTCGGCTTGTTAACGTAAACGAGCCTAGTGGAGCCCAACTTGTTAAAGGAGGCTCGGCTCGATTAAAAAGACTTGTTTAGTAGTAAATGACTAAGCTCAACTCGTTAAGAGCTCAGCTCATTAAGAATCAAGCCAATCTTGAATTTGAATTTTTGGCTCGTTTAGTAAATAAGCTGAGCTCGAACTTGATAAAGCTCGGCTCGGCTCGGCTCGTTTACCACCCTAAGATAGATTATGGCAACCATGATGCATGTTCTCTACTACTACAAAACAAATGCAAGTGCCAAATACTAGTACAGGAGTGTATCACGAAAAATATATGAATTGGTAAACGTTGTGGTTTCGTGACTCATGTGCGAACCTAGCTCTGACCCGCCCAACGCGGCTTCGATCAAGAATTAAACAAAAGGTATTTTCAAGCTTAGGATTTGAAATTCAATAATCTTTAATTCCAACTTGGACTATTATACACAATTACACATCCATCCATGTCTCTATAAAATCTCTCTCCCATCCTTTTCTCTCTCTCACATCAACCAAAGGTCTCAGCCGGCATCTCCAATCCACCTGTGCCTGGGACTCAGACCACCACCATGGAATCGGTGTCCTCCACCATCCACCACCACATCGCGGCGGCTCTCCGCCCCGCCGCCAATCCCTTTCCGAAAATCCGTGCCCGTCAACAACTCGCGGTCGATCCAGCTCATCCCAATCCCGACCCCCAGAAAATGAACCGTGCCACTCGCCTTGCCGAATCGCTCTCGAGCCTCCTACACCTCCACACGGAAACACATGCCCAAAAGACTGTGCAGCCATCGAATTGGAATTTACATTTCGATGAGGAGGACAGGCACAACACACCGGCGATGTCTCCCAAGGAAAACATATCTGATAAGTGGCGAGAAATCCACGGTTCCTGCGATTGGCACAATCTCCTCGATCCGATTCACCCTTGGCTGAGAAGAGAGATAGTCAAATACGGTGAGTTCGCGCAAGCGACTTACGATGCTTTCGACTTTGACTCATTCTCCGAGTTCTGCGGGAGCTGTAGATACAGTCGTAACAGGCTCTTTGAGAAGTTGGGGCTTGCGAAGCATGGTTACACGGTGAGCAACTACATTTACGCCATGTCACACGTGGATGTCCCCCAGTGGCTAGAGAGGTCGCGCCTCGGCGAAACGTGGAGTAAAGACTCCAATTGGATGGGGTTCGTGGCGGTGAGCGACGAGGAGGAGTCGCGCCGAATAGGAAGGAGGGATATAGTCGTGGCATGGCGTGGCACGGTGGCTCCGTCGGAGTGGTACGAGGATATGCAAAGGAAGTTAGAGCCTATAGGGCATGGAGAAGCTAAAGTGGAACATGGGTTCCTAAGCCTTTACACGACAAAGAGTGACGCTACTAGATATAACAAGTCAAGTGCCTCAGAGCAAGTCATGGAAGAAGTGAAAAAGCTAGTGGAAATGTATAGGGGGAGAGGTGAAGAAGTGAGCCTTACAATCACTGGCCATAGCTTAGGTGGTGCATTGGCTCTCTTGAATGCCTATGAAGCTGCGGCCTCAATTCCCGGTCTTCCCATAAGTGTCATATCTTTCGGTGCACCTAGGGTTGGCAACATCGCTTTTCGAGACGAGATTTACCAAATGGGAGTCAAGACGTTGCGAGTGGTTTTGAAACAAGACGTTGTCCCTCGGATGCCAGGGATTGTCTTCAATGAGAGCTTACAAATATTTGACGATTTCACTGGAACTCTGGAGTGGGTGTACACTCATGTCGGAGCTGAATTAAAGCTAGATGCGCAGTCTTCCCCTTATCTCAAGCGAAAAATCGATTTGCTAGGGTTCCATATGCTTGAGACCTACCTTCATCTTGTTGATGGTTTTCTAAGCTCAACCTCAACGTTTCGATCCAACGCGCAACGGGATTTTGCTTTGGTGAACAAGTCTTGTGACATGCTTGTGGATGAGTTGAGGATTCCACATTGTTGGTACCAAATAGAAAACAAGGGGTTAGTGCGGAATGCTCATGGAAGGTGGGTTAAGCCCAAAAGGGATCCAGAAGACATTCCTTCACCTACTATCACTATGGAAGAAGCCCATACCTTTGCAAAGGAGGTGAGGGAAAGTCATGAAGGACGACTTGAACCATTGTTAAGTGTATAAAACTTGATTCTTTCTTAATTTTATTCTGTTGTCAATCTTGGTTTGGTGTTATTCCTGCCCTCAGTGGCGGACGGATCCAATGATTAGGTGTAGAGGGGCACTTATTTGTTATGCTCTGGAATTTTTTTTCCCCAAAATTAAGTTTAATGTTATTAATTTCCAGTCTTTTTCCATCTAATTTGAATACACTTATTTGTAATGCCCTTGAATTTTGTTACCCCAATTGAAAAACCTTAAGTTCTAACTGCAACCTACATACGAATTGAAGAAATCAAAAGTATGTAATGACAACCTTAACACTTAATTTAGGAATCAAAAGCCATCGTTTCAATTACACAATATAAGCAATAGATTCAACATCAAATTCGAGAAAAACTAACCCC
This sequence comes from Rhododendron kiyosumense, assembly GCA_019656275.1. Lineage (NCBI taxonomy): Eukaryota > Viridiplantae > Streptophyta > Magnoliopsida > Ericales > Ericaceae > Rhododendron > Rhododendron kiyosumense. The sequence continues at coordinate 1,305,139 of BPLS01000518.1, forward strand.
CAATTATAAGATATTCATGAAAATACAAAAAATAGATGATAGGTGAATTTTCTGAAAAATATGGGGAAGGAAATCAATATAGGCTACAATTTTTTTTTTTTAAAGTTTTGAAGCCAACGAGAGTTCATGAATTAACAATTTTTAACTACTTAAAGCTCAAGTGTAAACTTTTTAGGAGGTTAAAGGAAACTGATATTTGCGCTCCACTTTTTACTGATGGAGCTCCACTTTTAACGTAAAGTTATTAGTAATTTCATGAACAAAGTGGAGCATCATCAATAAAAAGAGGAGCGCGAATATCAAAAGCCTTAATGAAAATATAAAGTCCATTGGGGACCAAAGTGCAGTAGTTGTAAACCAGAGTGGCACGTGACCACTGGTTGATGTTCCTCTTTAAAACTGCCCCTAGGCTGCCAAGTGAGCCTCCAAACAGGCTAGGGGTTTTACATTGTCGAATGTAAAATAATAACAACACGAAAAAAATCTCACTCCATCTGTCCCTTTTAATCTATCTATCTATACTATATTATATTATATGCAAATGTGTTTCGCCTTTAAAAGTATCCAAATCCTCAATTCTAATTTTCTACATTTTTTTATTTTTTTTGTTTATAAGAGAGAGAGAAACGTGGGAGAGGGAGCTATAGACGTATATAGCATCAAGAGCCATAAGTCTGTTATCCCTTCAGGAAAATTAGATTTAATTGGTAAAAAAAGTTACTTGAACTGATTAGTAGAATCTCGAAAAACATTGATGACTTGATCAGGCTAAAAATGAGAGAGAACAACACATCAATATTCATCCTTGTTAATTATGTTCAGATCAAATGTGGTACTCCTTCCGTCCGTGGTTGTTAGTCCACTTCAACTATTCTACACCTTAAAAAATTGTACATATCTTTCAATACGAATATCTAAAAATATGCAATATGGATCTTATTTGATAGATCTCGATTAGTTTTATTATACGAATTTTTCAAAATCATGAAACCCATTATAAATAAAAAGATATAGACAATTTAAAATATGGCACGAATGCCAAAAGTGGATCAACAAACACGGACGGAGGTAGTATTGCTTCAGTAGTTTATTTTCAGACCCTAAAATCTATTGGACCATCTAGTCCAAAACTTCCAAATCATTGGGTTTGTTAAATGGAAATTTAACATTGAATGGAAATCGCAATCGCATGATATCTTCTTATTGGTTTGCCAATAATATCTCAAAATCATCAATATAGTAAAGCATAGTCGACTATTTCATCTATGGTGTACAACTCATCATATGGAAAATATAGAAGCCATTCAAATTCATCTCCATAGTAACTAAAGAAATACTATTTTAAATAAAAAAAAAAACATGTCGAGCGAAAGAGATGAAAACATGTCGGGCGAAAGAGATGACAAGGAGGCAATACCACAATTATATTATTATTAATACAAGAACATCAACACCATAAACAAGTAATACAACTATCCAAGGGAGAGGGGAAGCAGGCTTAAACTCTAACTTAGATGAAGCACTCAGTCACTTGGATTGTTGAAAGTTTGATCCTATTGATGGGATCATTAATTTTTATTCAATCGCAATTTTTAACATAATAATAGCATTGTTTATTTTTTACATGGTGTCAAATGACCCCACACTTTTGTGTGTGGACTCTTTGATACTCTCCACCTCCAACCCCTATAGTACTAATCGATATCTATCCTGAAATGAAACACAGAAAGCAAGTTACATCACACGACTTCAAACGATCACCAACCGCCAATTGCGAAGCCCTAAAACACACCATAGCAGAGTTCCTTGGAACACCAACCTCAAACCTATTGTCCATTTCAACTAGCCCGTCGAAATGCTTCGCCATGTCGACGTGGCTTTGGATAAAATTTTGGAGGTTAACCACTCCGTAGGTCAGAGCACAAGCCAGAACTTCATTGCTCTGAATTTCCGGCTCAATTGAATCTGCCAGTCTTTGTAATCCACTACTTGGTTTGACTCAGTAGCCTTATTTCTTAAGCACTCGGGGTTTGTTGATAGGGCTTTAATAAGGGCATTTGAGTCTTTTACCCATAGGCAACAACAATCCAAATTCGTAAAGAACCACTTATGTGCATTAAGGCTAAAAGAGTTTGCACCTTCAATCCTGTCAATAAATTGTCGGAACTCGGGACAAATACATGCACTTCCTGCTTGTGCAGCGATGTGAACCCATACTCCATAATGTTTTGCCATGTTAGAAAGAGGGCCCACTAGATTGTAGACACCCCAATCTAGGCTTTCTATATTAGTTTATTTACGGTATTTGATTCCCTGATGATGAAACAGTTCAAGAACACCCTAGGAATGTCAAGTGTTTGAGTTTTGAGTGTTTGCAAAACCCTTGAATCTAACCTAATCCTAAGCCACTTCAAAAAACTAAAAACTCTACTCGCACGCGTTGGTTGAGACCCAGCGTGCGCGGGTCAAATTGACAGGTGTTGGTCAACAGTCAAAATTTGGCCTTTGACCAACACATGTGTTCGTTTGACTCGTGCGCCCGTATTTAGGACCTGCGCGCGCGGGTCAAGCTGCCAAGTATGGTCAACAGTCAAAGCTTGACCGTTGACCCACGTGCGGGTTGGTATGACACGCGCGCGCTGGTTCAAGCCTATCCCCATCACTTTATGGGTTGGGAAGCTTAGCCCCCAAGTAACCAAAGCCAGACCTCGTGGACTGGCTGAGCTCCTCTCTTTGCACCATATCTACCTTCCTCTCCTCCTATAAATACCCCCATGGTTCTTCTTCCTAAGGGTTACAAGAATTCATGCTCAAAAGGTTACCATTTTGTACTCTTTTAAGCTAAAGAGATACAAAGTCATCCAAGAACACAACTTGTTCTTCCTCATCCAATCATCAAACACCTTAAATAACCTCAAACCTTAAAGCTCAAATTCATTTCAAACTCAATCTAGGTATAGCATACCTACTGTTTTCTTGTTCTGATCCCTGAGAAGGGCTGGTAGGGTCAAGGCTAGTAATCAATACCAGTCCTGACCCTAAAGCTGGCAATTTTTCAAAAACCATTATGGTAAGAACCAATGCACGTCGGTCCATAGCACACGCGTGCCACTTTGTGGCTACGTGCGTAGGTCTGCGTGGGGATTGGTGTCTTACTGTTTTGTGTATTTACTTACATATAAGCCACTGCAAGCATGTAAATAACCAGTTTACTGCTTTCCTTTGTTAGAAATGCTAGCTATATTTCAATATGCATATCTGCTGCTATGGAATATCCCTGGGATCATTCTGGATATGTCCCAAAACCCAGAAATATGTAAACCAAACTCTGGTTAAGTGGTACAAACACGCATGCGCCTATGGGTTACCCTCGCGCGCAGGACCGTCTCTGACCAGTGGCTGGCCTTGCATGGGTAACTAGACCATTTGTCTTTGTTTTTATCCCTACACTGTTTATGGGGTCTTTTGTTGATTTGTACGGCTTTTCAGCCTTTAAACTGCTTAGAACTGCCTATCAACTGCCATATGAGCTGCTTGGTTTGTCCTAGGTATGCACTGGTCATTTTCAGAGCCCAGAGGGTTGAAAATAAGAGTTGTGGGCTTAGGCTTACTGGCGCGCGCAAGTCTTGTAGTGGCACGCGAAGGTATGGTCAGCATGTAGTGACTTGATCAGTGCATTCTGGTTTCTTTCTGCGCACGTTATTCCAAAACAGCACCCTTCCAGTCTGTTTAAACTCCCACAGGAGTTTGCTCCCACAGGAGTTTGTTTTCAATCTATACTAACTGTTTCAATACGCATCTATGCTATCAATCACATCATGCAACGTGTTACAGCTTTAATCCTTATAAAACTGTTCACCCACCCTAAATGGCTAAATAATTGATTAATCAAATAGAATCGCAAACGTTTTCGCAAATGTCTAAGTAGAGACCAATCTTTAGATTGGGCGAGAGGGGTTCCTTAAAACCCTTCCCCTCTTGTAACCTAACTCCCGAACCCAGATATGGTTATGAGGGACTGGTGCTTTCACCTTTTCTAAATCAAACAGGGCAGCGAGCGTTTCGAATTCGGTTCCTTGGGCGTCGGACCTTCAAACTCAAGTGGCAACTCTGTATTACAAGCGCTAGTCCCGCTTAGCGCTCCCTCGATCCGACATTTAGAAAGGAACGAAATCCTTTTTAAAAGGGCACGTTGCCCACAGTTGCGACTCTGCTGGGGATATCAAATTAATATTGGTCTATGCTTAGATTTTAATACGCTTGAGAACAATCTCACAAATGTCTATCAAAATTGTGAGTTTTGCGCTGCTAAAGAAAGGATTGGTGATTTAACAGGACCTCGTGTCTGGCCATCAATACTGGGGCTTTTCCGATTATTCTCTTATGTAGTTTCCTCTAAGTATTGATTAAATAAAGAGATCCAAATTTGAAACGGCATTTGCGAATTTGATATTCTATTCCATTAATCAATTTATTTAGCATATTCATTTGCATCGATGTTGGATAGCCGCGTTGGAGCGTTTTAGCAAGCCGGCACAGTTGACTGGAGCCCGGGGACCTCGAATGCCCAACAACCTTCAACGATGATAAGTCATTCTACGGTTTGACTGTTGCTCTGCGGTTATGTGGGCAGTGAGAGGTATATCTTGGCTTTAGTCCGAGGAACCCACTCAAACCAAAACCGGCCTTTACATATACAAAGCACTAGAACTCTCCAAACTAAGATAGGTAACCGCAGTGTAAGATCTATTTGCATCTAACCCCCATATACTATCTATGTGTTACTGCTTTTCCTATCGCATGCACTGTACGTACATACCGTTTTGCGCAGGAGCATATTTAGGGCGGCTTCTAGGTTGTCTCTCTTTCGAGTCTGTCTTAAGCTTATTAGGACGCTGCCATGACCCGATGAAGATTCGTACATCTTGATGATGCATGTTGTCAATTTTCATAGTCCTTGGATCAATGGGACTTCGAGAAATCAAACATTTTTAAGTCCTTGGCTCATACCCGATTGAGGATTCAACCGAAAATAAAGAACCACAAAGTATGGATGCCGTGTCACTAGCACTACCCAGGTTGAAGTGTGAAGTCACGATACACTACGGCGTTCAAAGTTAAGGTGCCATGTCATCAATACCGATTGTTACGAATGCAAAGTTGAAACTTCAAAAGAGGAATAGTCAAAGACTTAAGTCTATTTTGACATCTTTTAGTGTTAGTTGATTTAAACAAGGATACACCTCGAAAAGAATTTCGAGGATTTTGGCAGCGTTCGAACATCATGAAACAAACTCGTCTGTAGTTGTAGAGTCTAGGAGGACACCAACGACGATGACGTGTGCTTTGCATTTTCTTTTGCAAATAACTGCTACAGGAACGTCACTGAGCCTTCAATTGCTTTAAGGTTTAGTTTAGAACCATTGCATCACCAAGGAAAACACCGAAGCAAAAAGGCAAACCCACTTGAGAACGTCTACACCAGAATCTGGTTCAAAGACTTATCAAACTAGATTCCCTATCAGTTGCGACGGAGGCTTCTTCCAGGTTCACTGTTGGCCACCCTACAGGCGGGTTTGCCATTGATATTGCAAAAAGCCATGCCGCCAGCTTCCCCATCTTCAGCTTCTTCATCAAGCTCCACTGAAAAACCTGCGATAACTGATTAGTCGCTCAGTCTTGAAACTGTGCTCACAAACCTCCAGAACAGTATTACTACTATGCAACAAAGGGCCACTCAGACAGATGCTAACATCACTCGCCTGAATAACCTTATCAACACTCGTCTTCCACCAGCGGCCGAATAGGAGGATGAGGATGATGATGATGATGTTCATGCCACCTCTGTCTTTGTCGAGGATCCAAACCGTAAAGGTCAACTTATCATTTAGCCCACCTCTAGAGAGGCTCAGGTGCCTACTTCAAATCTAAACCCCGCTGTTGTTAGGCCTGTTCAAAACCCTGACATAACTACTCTTATGACCAAGACGGCTAAGATGGAAGAGGCCATCACAAAATCCGAGAAGATCAGTGCAGGGGGAATTGACCTAGATCGCCTCTGTTTGTATCCTAATGGTAGGCTTCCTGATAGATTCAAGATGCCTGATTTGGTTAAGTTCGAAGGAAGTGGAGACCCCAAGACTCATCTCTTTGGCTACCATGAAGCTCCTGGGTGTGGAAAGTGAGGCTATGTCTCAGCTCTTCCCTCAGACTCTCTCTGGTCCCGCCTTCCATTGGTTTCTGTCGCTTGACATCTCCAGAAGAAGAACTTGGGAGGATATTGGGATTGCCTTTGTTGCACAGTACAATTACAACTCTCAATTCAAGATGACTACTCGTGAGTTGGAGTCCAACAAAATGGAAGCAAATGAGACCTTTGCGGATTTCGTTAAGAGGTGGAGAGCCAAAGCCGCTTTAATGACTGAGCGCCCGAGCGAGAGGGATCAATTCCGCATCATCTCGCGTAATCTTCAGCCCGACTATGCCAAAATTCTTGTGTTGGTTCAAGCATCTGCAAACTTTGAGACTTTCTTTGAGTCTGGTTTGGCCATTTAGGATGCACTACAGAGTGGAATTCTATCTAGGGCTACAAGTGGGGATAATGCTACTGCTTCCCCTAACCATACAGCCAACATCAAGTAGGTTCAAAACGCCTAAAGCTATCGGGCCCAAACCTAACCTTGGAGTTTCTCTGTCTTTGAGGCACCTCTGTCCACAGTGATGGAAAAACTTGACAAGTCTGGGCATCTCAAACCTTTGACCCCAACTTCCCCGCCAAAAGTCCTACCTTCTGGTTACAAGCCTCACATCTTCTGTGCCTTCCACCATATGCCTGGCCATCCCACTGACGCATGCTATCGTCTTCGACATGAGATTCAAGATCTCTTTGATGATGGCACTCTTCAAACTTCACCCTCATCAAAGCCCAACGTCATTTCTAACTCCATGCCTCAACACCACTCTGACCCTCTTGTTGGTCAGATATTTATCACCTCCACTCAAATCAACTCGAGCTCCACTATATTCAACCCTAGCCACTATATCGTCCCAGAAAGCCAAACTAAACCAATCGTATTCATCCCGTTCGAACCGGAGATTAACATGATGGCTATAGATTGGGCAATTGAGGTCTTCACTGCCGACACCTAGATTGACAATAATGAGGAGCTTACAAAAGAGCGGACTGACGGGCTGAGGTCCATTGTTCATGCGAGCACTTAGTAGGTTTGGTCAAAGAAGCTGAGGAAGCCGAAGTATTGTTACTTAGGCCTGACGTTCTCTAGATCCCACTTCTCTGTGAGGAAGCCAAGGGTAACTATAAAAGTTGCATCTTCAAATCGCGTCTATTTTGCATTGACACTTTTGAGTCTGAGTTTGACACAAAATCTTTTGAGTCGTCTAAGTCTAACTCTGAGTCGGAGTTTGTGCTCTTGGACCTCTATTTCGGAGCTTCTATTTTCAATTCGAGTCTTTTGCTATACTTGGCAACCCCGAGGGTTCTTTTTGATATGCACTATTTTGCTTCTAAGTACTTTGCTAGCTTTTAATGAACTGTGTCGACCCTATCGACGAAGGGATAGATTTCGATGAGAATATCCCCAAGGAAATGTATTCTCTCGCCAAAAGGGAAGACGAAAGGCATGCTTAGCCTATTAATTGAAATAGTAGTTTTCAAATAAATTTGAAATATGAGGTAGACTCTCAAATGGTTCAAATTGGTTCAACGCTGTCCCCAGAGGAGCATTGTGCCCGGTCAGACAGGCTCGAAGAGTTCATCGACATCTTGTCATAGTCTCTTAAAAGACACGCCTGGTGTTGATCTTGAAATAAAAGAAGTATCAAATCCCTTTGTTACCGGGTGCCAAACCATGTAAAGCAAAGCTCAGAAGGTCCAGCGCCTCATACCATGTTCAAGTTTGCAGGAACAGTGTTCTACCAAGCACAAGTTAGAAAGTTTGAAATTGGCCTAGAGCGAGGCATGTCAACTGAAGCACTCTGGACCCTGTGCTATCAAAGCTATTTCATCTGGGGCTGTGGCCAAAGATCATCGACCTCAACAGCAATAAATTCAATACCTTGGTCAACTTGGATCAACACGAGTGCTACTTTTCCCTGAGAGAAGCTCGTTGGGCTGAAAACCCTAAAGGTGGGTAGTTCCAAGCAAAAGTAAGAGCAGTCTGCTAGACCGAAAAATCTATGTAGGAGGTCCAGGCAAAAGTAAATAGGCATTGTTTGAAAGCTCGCTAGATCGAAAACCTGAATGGGTGGTACTAGGCAAAAGTTAGAGCGTAAAAGGTAAGGTAAAACACACGAGTGAACCTTAGCCTGAATTACATTTTAACCTGATTCCCAAAATGGGATACATAGGCAGTTTCTCTTTGAAACTCGATCATAATTTATCAATTTGATCCAAGGTTTTAGTGCATCGCCATGGTCTAGAAGAAGACAAGCTTCATCTGTGCAGAAAGGGAAAAACCTTTCATTTTTCAATTTTATTACAAATTACTACTTTAATTTCAAAGTTGAGCAAAAGTCTTAAAAAAATTTAAGTATGAAAAACAGAACGAAATGCTGGCAAGGCCTAACGGCTCATAGTTTATTCTAAGTTTAGCAAAGTCTAGTATGAGCAACTACAACAGATTTGTAGTCACGCACGTTTGTTTGAGGTTCATGCCCGCTTGTTAAAAGTGATGCGCGTTGGTCTCACACCTGCACGCGTTTATTCAATTCTGGCAGCAATCAATAGCAGTTAGCTACTGCTATTGAATATTATTCAATGGGTTTTTGTCAAGTTTTGTCATGCCATGCAGGTCATATGGACTTAATGTTACTGCATGGGGGTGTCGGTTTCAGTCCTAGCCTATATGTGTCATTGTTTGCGTCTTATGTCCATATTTGTGGCATTTTTCCAATTTTCAATCCATTGTCAAGTCGAGATGCTTTTCTTGGTTCTATTTATTCATACAGGTTTTTGTATATATTTTTACCTTGCAAGTGTCAGTTTCACTTGTTTAGGGATATTGTGAGTTTTGGCACGTTAATACCTAAAATTTTATTATTTTCCATGTGTCTAAAAGTCCGTGTCGCATCCGGGAACTCTCTTTCCTTTCTGTTTGAGCTAGGCAAGTTTGTACATGTGCACATATCTGTCTATCGACTTAGTTCACTTGTCAATGCAAATTAGATATTAGCGGTTTGGTTTATGCATTCTCTTAGATACTTGTAAAAAAGGGTTAATAAACTGGAAAATGCAATTTTTACATTGCTACTCTAAACATCAGTAATCCTCAAGCAGTAGAATCTCGTGGACGGCAAGGGCACGTCAGCCCAAGGCCAAGCAAAGCATATTTCTGGGGCACGTTTGCCCAAGCATTGAAGAAAAGAGCACGCAGGCCCACAGCCGTTACTATATCAAATGGGCACGCTGGCCCACTCAATGCCTCTCTATCTAGCCGCGCATCTCAAAAGCAAAAGACAGTAAAGTACTAGGGCTCAGTGATAGTCCTTAAGCATCGTTGTCCTCCTAGGAGCCGTCCTTAGTTAGGGTTTGCATTTTTAGTTTGTGCATTCATACAGTATACATCCTTTGCATATTGTGTATATCAACTGTTGAAAACTGGAAAGTGGCCAGTTTGTGGGAGTTATGCCAGAATGGTAGCCATCATGCGATTTGTTTACCAAAGGGATGCAATGCAATCTCCTTTGGAACCAAATCAACAACAGCCGGTCCTGTTCAATTGTTAACAGCACGATCATTTTGAAAACCGATCCATCTCCATCCATCAGCGATGATCAACCATATCGGCCATCTCCATCATTTAGCGATGATCAACCATATCATCAACGACGATCAACCATATCATCAACGACGATCAGCCATATCGCCCATCTCCATCATTCAGCGATGATCAGCCATGTCATTAATAACAGTTAGCCATATCGTTCGTCTCCATCATTCAGCGATGATCAGCCACGTCATCAACGACGATAAGCCATATTGTCCATCTCCATTCAGCAATAATCAGCCATATCATCAACGACGATCAACTATATCGTCCGTCTCCATCATTCAGCGATGATCAACCATGTCATCAACGACAATCAGCCATATCGTCTGTCTCCATTCAGTGATGATTAGCCATATCATCAACAACGATCAGCCATATCGTCCATTTCCATCCATCAATGATAATTAACCATATCATCAACGACGATCAGAATATCGTCCGCGTTCACTCCCTCAACAACGATCAGACTATCATTCGATGGTCCTCCCGTCTACAACTAATTGTTCCCAAGGAGAGTCCGCCTTAGCTTGCCCCAAACGATTACCTCTACTTCAGTCTAGCTTCACACGCATCTTTCAGCAGCCTTATTGCTCTGTCTCAGATGGTCTTTGATAAAGAGATTGGCTCTGATTCCCAATAGATGGAATTAAACCTGCTTGACACGACCTACCCGTATTTATCGGACTGCTTCGTGCCGAGGATAGCTTCATCCCCAGCAATGATGGCCTGCCCCGTCCAAATCTGCAACGACAGTCTGTTGTGTCCAAATTCGATCAATAAGCGACGATTCACTCGTCCACTTCTTATTCCATCCCCGACAATGGACCACCCATCCATTCCACCAATCAGGTTCCTTAAAGCTTGTTTACTTTGCTAGTATGTTCTGCTCTGGATTGTCTTGAGATGTGTCTAGAAATCTTTTACGTTACTTGTACCAAGTCGATGATTCTTCAAGTGCCGTCAAAAAGGGGCTACTGTAGACACCTCAATCTGGGCTTTCAGATTAGTTTACTTACGGTATTTGATTCCCCGATGATGAAACAGATTAAGAACACCCCAAATTGTCAAGTGTTTGAGCTTTGAGTGTTTGCAAAACCTTTGAACCTAACCTAATCCTAAGCTACTTCAAAAAACCAAAAACCCTACTGGTACGCACTGGTTGAGAACCAGCATGCACGGGTCAAATTGATAGGTGTTGGTCAACAGTCAAAGCTTGGCCTTTGACCAACATGTGTGTTAGTTTAACTCGCGCGCACTGATTTAGAACCTACATGCGCGGGTCAAGCTGCCAGGTGTGATCAACAATCAAAGCTTGACCATTGACCCACGCGCGGGTTGGTATGACACGCGCGAGCCGGTCCAAGCCTGTCCTCATCACCTCTATGGGTTGGGAAGCTTAGCCCCCAAGTAACCAAAGCTAGATCTCGTGGACTGGCTGAGCTCCTCTCTTTGCACCATATCTACTTTCCTCTCCTCCTATAAATACCCCATGGTTCTTCTTCCTAAGGGTTACAAAAATTCATACTCAAAAGGTTACCATTTTGTACTCTTTTAAGCTAAAGAGATACAAAGGCATTCAGGAACACAACTTGTTCTTCCTCCTCCAATCATCAAACACCTCAAATAACCTCAAACCTTAGAGACCGATCTCCGGGTTGGGCGAGAGGGGTGCCTTAAAACCCTTCCCCTCTCGTAACTTAGCTCTCGAACGTAGATATTGTTATGACGGACTGGTGCTTTCACCTTTTTTAAATCAAAAAGCGCAACGAGTGTTTCGAATTCGATTCCTTAGGTGTCGGACCTTCAAACCTAATTGGTGACTCTGTATTATGAGCATTTGTCCCTCTTAGCGCTCCCTCGATCCTGCATTTAGAAAGGAATAGAATCCTTTTTAAAAGGGCACGTTGCCCACAAGGATTGACAGCAGTTGACAAAGTAGTACCGACAGTTGCACATAAAAAAAGTGGTATTAGCCCAATTGCCAAATCCGACAGCATTGCTGATTCCAACGAGTCTAGAGACAATCCAAACGTGTCATCTTTAGTTGTTAGGATGGCCCAGAAATTTTTCGAGTTGATTCCAGCAATTCGGGCTGCCTTTTAGAACACGAAATGGGTTTGGTCCGACCCATAAATGACAAGCTTCATGATGCTCCCTCTCCCAAACCGATTCAAAACTTGAACTCTCGCGGCTACTAGAGTACACAAAATGGCCTCATAAGTGGTCCCTTGTAAGACACCCCCACCCCCACCCAAAAAGAGGAATCATGTAGGAAGTTGAAGCATTTTTCCAAACCAATCCATGACTATGGATTCTAGCTCAGTTGCGGCGGGCAATGACACCCAGTTGAACCCAACCACATTAAACTCGGTACTAACCATTTCTCCTAAAAAACCCGCTATGCTTGCGGTTGCTAGGAAGTGGGCAAAGTAGTTTGGGCTTTGCCAGTGGGTTATACCCGGCATGATATTGCTTTGCACATCTTGTATGATTGTTTCGATGGTTTTCGGGTTGAGAGGAGCCAAATCAGGCAAACCCGACGAGAGATAGCCCGGTTCGACTTGGCTTTGGACCGGGTATTTTTCGATGTTTTTATAGTAATCAGCCAAGAAATCTATGATCATGTGGCCTTACCTCCTGAATTCCTCTGGGTCAAGTGGGTTCAACATGCGGGTTGTGTGGACACCCCAATTTGGCCTAACGATTATTTCAAGTTCCACCTTAGCGACCAACCCGATGATGAATGCATACAGTGATTGCTGATTAATTTCTCGTGAACCCGTGGACTTTTTGTGAGTACTTTAGCCACTTAGAGGACCCAATTTAGAGTCAAATAGCCTTTCAGACAGAAATACAAAATCCTAGGAGAATCTATCTATCGGTTGTAACATTGATCTCACGGCCTCTACTTCATTCTTTCACTTGTGAAACATGTTGTTTGAAAATCTCCCTCAGAGATTGATTCCTCAGCCACCAGATCCATTCTTCGGCCACCAAATTCATTCCTCAGTCACCAAATCATTTCTTCGGCCGCCAAATCCATTCCTCAACTACCAGATCCATTTTTTGGCCACCAGATCAATTCTTCAGCGGCCAGATCCATTCCTCGACCACCAGATCCATTCCTCGGCTGCCAAATTGTCTTTTTCCAGAATTCTGGAATGTTTTGTCATTCGTTTGATTGACGCACCAAAACCCTAGCCTCCTTTTTCAAATTCTTTAGGGCTGCGAAAGTATATTCGAACAAAGATCTTGTTAGCCTAAACTACCTTATTGATGCACGCCATTTGATTGGCCGAAGTGAGTCACCAATTGCCTATATAAAGAGGCCTTAGGGTTCCGAAATTAGCATTCAATTCCTCTATCTCATACCTCCAAGCTCTGCGGAAATCATCTCTTATATCCTCTCTATAAAAGCCCTAAACCTTTATAAGCAGCCGCATCCTAAGCGATCAAATCCCAAAGTACAAATCCTTATCCTAGGGTTTCAAGAAGAAGATCAGTCAATCACCCTCAATCCGAAGCAATTAAGCACTAAGGGATCAAGGTGGTGGGGCTCAGGGGCCTATGGTTTGATTCATCTTCTATTTTTATACTTTAATCGTAGTGTTTTAATTCCTGATTAACTCTTCATTCTGGTGTGAGGAAGAACATCGGCGGGGACATTGTTCCCATGACCGATACATTGAACCAGTGGGATTCCATGGCCGTGAGATCCATTCACCGGCTGTGGAATCCATTTACTAGGACAGTCCGCTGTCTCTTATTTATTTTGATACATGTTTTATTTACTGCCCTAGCTCACCATATTAATTGTTTAAAGGCTAAAACCAGTTTACTTGTTTAGAATCAAATAAAGCAAGCATTAATCATATGTTGAATAATTATGGGCCAATCTCACAATTGGGCAAAGAGGAGTGTCTAACACCTTCCCCTTATTGTACTTTTAGCTCCCATACCCAGAATCTCTATATGTTTTTCCTAATTTTCTATAAATTAGGTGACGACTCTATTTTGATGATAATCGTTATCGTGTGGCCATGTTCCTAGCCATGGAAATATCCACAATCTTGGTTTATGAAGTGGAACCAAACAAACTTGATCAATCTGTATGGCGATGCCCCATTTGGGAGGTGTCTATAGGTTGAATCATTTTTGAGGTCATGGTGAGCTTCGAGACTGCCCATTGCAATATATTAAAGTTGGTTTATGTTGAAGTATGGTGTTTTCTTTTGGGTGTCGTACATAGATCTTTACCATATGATATATATATATATATATATATATATATAGACACACACACACACACACTCTTTCTGTGAGTGTGTGTCTGTGTGTGAGTGAGTGAGTAATTGTAATCCATGGGCTGTGTAAGTGGGAATGGTCCCAATAATTTGTTTCCACGAACTCAATTGATAAATGCCTAGCTAGTCTCAGCGCCTGAGTTTTAGGCCTCCAGAATTTTGTGAGGAGTTAAGAGTTTTTGGGGTAAAGCTCAGAAATAGCTAGTCCTAACTCCTCATGCCTAGATAGATAGTCCCAATGCCTATATGCCTAGTTAGGAGTTTTCGGTTTAAAGCTCTGTCCCAAAAGGTGCTGGATCTTTATGCCTTGTTTGAATGATATTTTAAAAAATTTTGAGTTTAATTTTTAGGTAATGAGTGGAAAGAGAAAATAAGGTAATAATTGGAGATAAAGGTAATGAGTGGAGAAAGATAAAGAGAGAAATGAAAATAATAATTGGAGAGAAGAGAGAGAAATGAGAGTAATGATTGGAAATAAGGGTAATCAGTATCTTTTAAGTTTGAATTTTTTTTTTCAAGATGGCATCCAAACAAGGTTAGGCTTCCAGGATTTGTAAATTTTATGGGCCTATTTATTTTGGCCCCGTTTTCTAGGTTTGGACTTCAAATAGTCTTAATAAACATATTTATTCTTTATTTCAGTCATTTCTTTTGTTTTTCATGCATTTTTACTATTTTGCCCATTCTTCTTAACTTTTTGTGTACATGTCCATTTTTAGTAAAATTTATATTTTTAAAAGCAATTTCTAATCCATATTATTTCGAACAAAAATACCCTTAATTATGTGAACTGGCTATGTGAACTGCCAATTCTATGAGAACTGCCAGTTTTTTATGCTATGTGAACAAGCTATGAAAACTGGATTATGTGAACTAGAAAATACATAGTTCAAATAACCTCACCACATACTAAAATACACAACTCTCATAGAAAAAACATAGTTCTCTTAGAAAATACATAGTTTTCATAGACAATTCTCATGGACAATTCACAGTTTTCATAGAAAATACACAGTTCTCATCGACAGTTCTTATGAATAATACACAATTCTCATAGAAAAATACACAGTTCTCATAGAAAATACACATACAAACAAAATTTGAACAAAAACAAAAAAAAAGTAATCAAAATCAAATATGTAAATATTCAAATATAGTTCAAATAAATAGGCGATTCAAGAAACAATTTCAAATCTTTCGACCGTCAAAAACCACTCGAGATGGGCCTGGAAATCATCTATTCCTAAATTCCATTGCACATTTTAAGACTCAGTACCAATGACTAAACGGACTGACTAAGATCGGAATCAGACTTCAAGTCACCGTCATCGTCGACGATGATGGTGATACGACGCGGTTGGGTTTGAGCGATGCAAGTTTGCAATTGTTGTCGTTGCGATCGTCGACGAAATCCTGAAAATCGATCTCGAAATACTCTCTCTTCTTGGGAGAAATGCTAATTGGCAGAAAAAGTTGAAAAAGCGTGAAGGAAAGAGTGAAGAAATGCTAATGAAATGCTAATGTATTCGACTTTAGATTTTGTAGTGGCTCCGAAAACTGGGGCTCGGACCGCTCACCGAGCCATAGTGCACCGAGCGATACCAAGGAGATTCCCACCCTTGGTCTGCGTACGGCCTTGGGACCCTTGGGTGTTCCCCCCGAAGGTCGCTCAGTGGGAGGAGTCCGGCAGAGCTTTGTCATTGTCTAAGGATACGGAGTGTACCCGACCCCGACATCCCTAGCTAGGCTGCTTGAAGGAAGACGGTTACAACAAAAGGGCCCCAGACGGTTACGCCAGTAGGATAATCAATGGGGGCTGACCTGACCATGTACTCCGTAACTGCCTTATCCCATTCATCACATATGATGTCACCCGAGGTAGTTACCCAAGCATACCCTCCACGGGTTATCTTGGAGGCCAAGCAAACCAAGGTCTATAAATACAAAGGGATTCTAACCTAGAGAGATATGTCATTCTACCCTAATCCTAGACCTATACACTTCTCCCTACATCTAACTTGATCGTCGGAGGGTCACTGGACTCCCACAACCCTAGTGACTTGTTCAGGTCAGGCGGCGGGCACACGGAGTGGCGAAGGAAGGAACCGGAACCGACCCACGGTCAAGATCTCGATAAATCGAACCCCTACAAATTTGTTTCAAATTTGCAGGACTGCAATTGCAAAAAGATTAACGCCCACTGTCTAATAAGACATTTTTCAAGCCTTTCCTCTTTCTTCTCGGCAAGATCTCCTCCTTTGAATGGTCGAGGAGGAGGAGAAGAGACGGCGGTGGTCGCAACATTTTCGGAAAAGAGATGGTGGCCGTGGTCGGAGTTGCTCGGTGGAGGGAGAGAGAGAAAGAGGGGGGTGCTACGGGGTGGCAGTGGAGATAGAAGGGATGGAGTTCAATTTGTACGTGAAGACGGTGGAGTGAATCTTTATGGGCAAAAAAGACATTAGGCAACATAACCAAGCCTATTTAGGTTTGGTAAAAATATATAGGGTTGGGATGAAACCAAACCTAAAAAAAGGGACCGGTCTCTAATTTTATATTCATTATAAAAGTACAAATATATA
>BPLS01000518.1:1334525-1366930 GCA_019656275.1 Rhododendron kiyosumense
ACACACACACACACACAAAGAAAGAGACAAAATTCAGTAAGAATTGAGCTGCGCTATGAAGCCCTTCAACATGGACCTAACCTCATGAATGATATTAGCATTTAGCTATCTATGTTGAAGATTTGGGTGGGGGGGTGAACTAAGCAGGAATTATGGTGAGGACATGAATTCATTCCTTTAATTTCAAATTTCAAGAACATTCTCAGCGTCTTCAGCAAACTCAACAATTCCTAACATTCTGAAACATTTCAAGAAGATTTATCAACTTCTTGTAGTGTTGTAGATCATTTTGTCTTTCCACAAGTTGAAATTATGAGGTCTTTAGTGGAAATTGACAATATGCTGTCAATATATGGTGTGCGTTGATTGAAAACCCACAACCTACTATTGAGACATTCATATAGTCGCGGTGGTGTTGCATCTCATCACTTTGCTCTTCGGTTTTAGAAAGGTGCAACCAGCATTATATACTAACTGGAAAAAGGATAAGAAACTCTTTACTCCATCCACAGACATGTAAAACTTTTGTAGACGAAACTGTTCAGAAATTCACTCGAAATGATGCCTAGAAGACTAGGAGGCCTTTCTGATGCACAAATCAACACAGAACAAAAAAAAGTTGTGCAAACCAGAAGAAGCTTGTTGCTTGTGTAACTGAATGCACAACGAGACCTCCAATAACTAGAGAAACAAACATAAGACTGCAGGCGCATCTCTAAAGCTCTGTTGTTTTGGGGTGGCACTACTATGTATTGGCAATATATGTATCGGCGGGCCATAGCTTGCTTCAGTTGCGAAAATCTATGTATTGACTCTAGCTTTAGTTTGTTTTGGTTTCTTATGTTGTTATGGATTGTTGGTAGATTTCTTGCCAACCATGTATCCTCTTGGGCTCGAGTAGCATATGATTTTGCGGGGCTAGGTGCCAACCTAGTTGGCATACTTCCCTTGCTTTGTGATGCCTTTTTGTTCTTGCCCTTTAATCTCTTATAATTTCCAGTGTTCTTAAACTCGGTATTCCTCGCCGATTACTCGCTCCAAGGTGCCTAGCCGAGGGAACTAATCCCCTTCTCGGTGGGCATTACTCGCCGACTAACGCCGAGTGCTGCGAGTTTTAGAACACTGATAATTTCTAGTTTCAACAATTGATTAATAAGAATCCTTTTTGTGCCATTCAAAGAAAAATGCTCTAAAGCTTTGTTCGGCTCATGGAGTTGCATAGGACTTCCTCTATGGATTTGAATGCAATAAGAAAATCCAAAGAGTAGATATAGCTTTTTCCCTTTGTGTTGTATTTATGAGGCCCCATTCTACCAACCTTCTTAATAATTAAGAACTTATTTTCAATTTTCAAGCTTAAAAATAATGTGCTTACGAAAATAATTTTTCAATTTTTTTGCATCGTTTGAAAAAGATCTCGATGAGATTTTTCAAACAAGATTCATATTATATATTTTTAGATTTCAGTGAACCCATTATTTTTAAACTTGAAAATTGCAAAAAATGACTTTTTTGAAAATAAGTATTTTGAGATCCTGGAACAGAGCCTGTTCTATTAATCCCTTCCTTTCCCTCTCCAATTCCTTAACCCCAACATAGCCTGACGGTACCACAGTACTAACTTCTGTAACCTAATGCTTTCAAGTACAATCAAAGGTTTTTTACAAACAAATGAACGATATCTAACCACCAATTGTAGCCAGCTAACCAAGAATAAGGCTCAAAAGAATAAGAGAAATCATCGAGAAAAAGAAATCTATCATGAATCATCCCTAAATAATTCAACTTGCATATTGGATGTCCCAATGCGAACAGTAGTATTATCTTAGGTGGTTATCCTTACAGAAAAACAAAAAACAAAAAAATACCTAGCCTGATCCTAACTCGCAATGCAAAAGCACTGATAAAGTCGGACTCACAGAAAATAATTTGGGGCGTTCATTACCGAGTTGAAAAACCTGCGTCTACATACAAGAATCGAAATCTTGATGGATATTTTTAATTTCGATTGCAGCTACATTGGTTTCCCTTGCCCTAAATCGGATTCCACATTAAGCTAAGATATCAGCAATTATTCAAGTTTACAGTCCATCAAAATAAAAGAAGCAGTGTGTGTGTGTGGAGAGAGAGAGAGAGAGAGAGAGAGATTACCTGGGAGAAGAGCGAAGGAGTCGAATCTGCGAGATCGAGAGATTAAGTAGGGGGGCTTTGATGTGAACGTAGTATATCGAATCGGACCATCCGATATGGGAAAGTCCCTTTTCTTTCTTTTTTTTCACTTTGGCTCCATTCCAGAATGGGAAATAAGTCCATTTTTTAAGAAGAAAATAATAAATTTATTAAAATCTAAAAATATATAATATAGATCTTATTTGAAAAATCTCGATGATATCTTTTATACGGTGCAAAAAAATTAAAAATTTGTTTTTCATTTATATTATTTTTTAGTTTAAAAATGTGAAATAAATATTTATTTTTTAAGAATGTGTTTTGGAACGAGATCTGAGCCTATTTGAAAAGAGAGGGTGAGAATGGGAAAGAGAAATCTTTGCTCACCAAATCCCACCAATTTTTTGTGAGGGTGGGTGAGAAAGGAAAAGAATCAAAATGCTCAAAAAAATTATTTATGTACCTTTTTCCTATTTCTCATCAAAATGCTCAATGCAAATGAGTAATTTGATAAAAAAACAACAACATGTCCTTTTTGCGATGAGATAAGAAAGGGAAATCTTTACTCACTAAATCTCACCATCTTTTGTAAGCGTGGGTGAGAAAAGTAAAGAGTCAATCCAAACAAAAAAAAAAAAAATTGTACTTTCTTTTATTTCTCACCAAAATGCTCAATAGAAATGGAAGCCATAATATTTTATTTTTTTCTTCTCATGAAACCCCACCTCCATCCAAAGATCTCTCCGCCATCACTCAAATTTGAGAATAAAAATGGATAAATTTCACTGACAATTCCTTAGGTTTTCTTTAATGACAGATACTCTTTACGCATGAGAAAATGCTATAAATCACTATGGTTTCAATGTTCATTTCATCGCATGTTTGGACATACAATTGTCGATTGGGAGTGTTAGTGAAATGCACATAGCAACCACAGAGGGTTCATTGTTATTTCTCATGAGTGCGGAGAGTAACCGTCTTTACGGCAATCCTTAGAGGTGTTGGTAAAATTTACCCACAAAAAATGGTAAAAAAACCTTTTTGGTACTTATGGCCTGTTTGAATGCCACAAAAGGAAGGTGTATTGTTTTATACCCCCTTCCAATATGTGGGCCCTCGTCTAATATAGGGTTTGGCAAGCTCAAAACCGGGGGGATTCCTCAAAACCCCCGGCTCCATAACCCCTCCTAATACAGGCTGAAAGGGGATTATAGATTGCTAGGGTTTGAGGTGGCTATATGGAATCCCCCTACTCTTGAATGATCTTACACCTCGTAATCCCCCTTTTCCACTACCCAAGCTCCATTTTCTGTCGCAGTCTTCTCGGTCTTGTTCGAAAGACAAGAAGTGTGGCGATTTGGGTGCTTTGGTCAATTTAGAGTTCGATTCATTAGGTATGTTGTTGTTCTTCGACTTTTTCCTGTTTGTGTTGATTTTTATGTTCATGTTGATTACTGATTTCGGGGGTATTTTGGTTTGATTTGGTGTGTGGGTTTTGACTCCCAGGTACCATTTCTGTTGCTACTCTTCTCAGTAGTGTTTTCGTTTGAAAGAGAAGAAGAGGTTTGTGGCGATTTAAGTGCAGGTCGATTTAAAGTTCGATTCACTGTGCGAGGTATATTTCTTCCTTATTCGATTATGGACTGTTTATGTTCGATTGGTGAGGCGATTTGGGTGCTTTGGTCGATTTTCTCGAATTTTGTGTTCAATTTTTTTCCTGGCAGTGTTTTTGTTCCATTTGGTATGTGGGTTTTGTGGGTTTCTTGATTTTGGACTATTTATGTTCGATTTTGTGGCGATTTTAGTGGTTTGGTCAATTTGCTCAAATTTTCTGTTTGATTTTGTGTTGTATTTATTTTTCTGGCAGTCTTTTTGTTCCATTTGCTACGTGGGTTTTGTGGGTTTCAGCTGTTATGGATTGTTATACATGGGTTTTCAAATATCTACATATCATGAATTTGTATTTTGGGGCATTAAGCCTGTAACCAGCATATGAGATTATGTTTTATTAATCAACTTGTTAAAGTGCATAATGCGTGATTGGAGAAAAGTTCGCTAAAAGGGAAGGGTAGGAAAAAACTGAAAAGTCTAGGGTATGGTTTATTTTTATTTTTGGTTAAGGTAAATAGTATTACCAATCTTTTGAGGCAAAGCAATCCACTTTCCACCAGTGTCATGCTGCTCTATGTATGACTTGAGCTTGGTGTCTTTTTATTGTGACTTATGAACTGGTCATTTCACATTTGACTTAACTGCGCATCTGACAACTTACTCTATTGTTGCATGTTTTTTGATGTCCAAAGTACGATGGAGGCCATGAACATCTTAGAAGGGTTACAAGTTAGTGTCCAAAGCATTAGGTGTTCAAATTATTACAACTTAGAAGTGGTTTAAATTGATAAGGAGGTGAAAGTTTATAAAAAAACCTATCCATACTTGTGTACTACCAATGAAGCAGTTTTGTTGGGCGGCATCTTATAGTCGTTTAAAAGTTCGTTGTCAAGTACAATCGTAATTTATTTTCATCTGTACATGTTCCTTTTTTATAGTTAACAGGTTGATTGTTGTAGTTTAAAACACTTGTATATTTAGCCCACCAGGTTATTATGCTTTTGTTTGTTTTGTATTGGTGGCTTGAAATACATAACCAGAAGTTTACATTAAAACCAAGATAGTAGATGAGTATGAGTTGTGTATTTGTAGATGTTTATATCTCTATTAATCTCTGTTGATTTTTGGTGAATAATATTAAACCTACCTAAAACCCTAGACCCAACTGATATGGCTTTGATTTTAGGAGGTTATTTAGGGTTCATCATTGTTACTTAGGATCTCAATATTAGGTTGTCATGAAAACCCTAAATCTTGCAAGTGTTTTTTAGGATGCCAAGATTAAATAGGAAACAGAAAAGGAGAAAAGAAGAGCAAGAGGGCTTGATGGCATTACATGCCTTTATCACCTCTATCATTAGTGTTTTTCGTCTGTACTTGTTCATCATGTCAACTCTTCAACCTCGTCATCCGAAGTTGTCTCCGAATCCAGAATTTTGCCAAACGCACATAAACAACATCAATAGGCTTGTAAGGGGTAATGACATGGACTGCCACAAACAATTGAGGGTGAATAGGTATACATTTTGAGATTGTATTGTTTAGTCCAAGATGTTGGGTTAAGCGACTCATGCAACGTATGTCTCGAGGAAAGGGTAGCAATATTCTTGTGAGACCTCGGTCATCAAACCAAGCAGAGGCGTACAAAATTTAAGTTCTATAGGTCTATTGAGACAATAAGTAGGCATTTCAATGCTGTACTCCAAACTGTCTTGTGCCTTCACCGAATGCTCCTATACCTGCTAACTACCAAGACACTAGGTGGAATTGGTTTTAGGTATATTCCTCTTGAATTGTTCCTATTTCATCCATTGTAAAGCTTTCCTCTAGTTCGCCATATTTACTTACATTAATACTCTCGTCCATATTTGTTAGAATTGTCTTGGGCATTGGATGAGACGTACGTGCCAGTAAATCCCCAGGCCGCTGACAGGCCACGATATAGGTCGAGGAAGGGTGAGATTGCTATAAATGTCTTAGGTGTTTGTACCCGGGACCTTAAATTTGTCTATGTATTGTCTGATTGGGAAGGATCGGCCATAAAGTCTAGAATCCTTGGAAACGCCATCGAAAGACCCCACGGTGTTAGAGTCCCCTGTGGTATGTTCCATATCCTAAATTGATGTTTACTTTGACTCCATTAAAGTTATCCACTCATATGTGTTGTTTTCCATTGGTTACAGGACATTATTTCCTTGTTGATGCCGGCTACACCAATGGGGACGATTTTTTAGCACCATACCATGGCTAGCAGTATCACATTAACATTTGGAGGCAAGGTCACCTGCCAACAAGTAAAGAGGAGTTCTTCAACATGAAACACTCCGCCGATAGGAATGTCATTAAAAGAAGTTTTAGAGTTCTTAAGATGCGGTTTGTAATTTTGAGATCTCCCTTGTACTACCCGATAAGGACTCAATCTCGCATCGTGTCAGCATGTTGTCTGCTTCATAACCTAATTAAGAGAAAGATGCCGAACGATCCCATTGAACATGAGTACATTGCATGGGAATGAGCACATGTGAACAATGACCTTGTTGATGATAACATTGCTAACGTTGAGAGTTCCAATGAGTGGACTGAGGGAAGGGATGCTCTAGTGGCATCCATGTATAACCATTGGTTAGCCAATGGTGGGGGACAAGTGGAGGGCATCCTTCCATGAATGTATTTTTGTTTTGGGGTGTCAAACATTGTAATTGTACTATTCCAAACTTGTTCGTAACTTATATTAGTGAACAACTTGTATTGTACTATTGAATTTGCCGGTGTTTTTCATAACGTAATGTTTAAGGTCCTACTTTACAATTGTTGCACACTTTTAAATGCATTTGCAGCTATGGCTAGTAATAATGTGGAAGTAGTGGACGTGGGAGGGCCTACAAAGCAAAATGTAGGACTTGGAGGAAAAGTGAGGAGGATGCACTAATGAAGTGCATGCTCAATGAAGCGGGGAAAAAGTGGAAGGCCGATAATGGCTTCAAAATGGGTTACTTCACCCATTTGGAGAAGGAGTTATAGAAAGTGCTCCCAGTGTGCAACCTTAAGTCAAACCCCCACATTGACTCCAAGGTAAGGTATTGAAAATTCGTATGGGCTAGAATTGTAGACATTACAAACCTAAGTGGTTACGAGTGGGATGCGGTCAACAAACGCATAGACGTGGAGCAAGCCATATGGGATGTGTATGAAAAGGTAATTCCCCATTTTGAATTCTAATCCTTTAAATTGAATACTAAGGCATGGGAATTCGTAGTAAAATTCCAAATGTTTGTGTAAGCCCATCCTAAAAAGGCCCAAGGCTTGTAGGAGAAGTCTTTCCCGTACTTTGAAGATTGGCAAGGATAGGGCTACGGGGGCAGCCGCCGAAGATTACGACGAAATAGCGCGGCCGGATATTCCCAACGAAAGTGTGGAGCCACACAACTCCAATGACTTTTATGATACCCTATTCGATAACTACGATCAACATCTCCCCAACACTTTTACAACTCCCGTAACTCCCACACCTCATTTGTCACTCCCTACGTCCACTCCCCGTGGCTCAACGCCAGCGGCCAATGCCGAAGTCCCAAACAAGAGAAAGAGGACAAGAATGGGTGATGCGGAGTTGTCCATCCATGCGAGCATGGACAATTTTTTCAAATCAAGCAGTACCTATATGGAAAAGATGGCCAATTCGTTTGGCTATGACAAGGAGCTATCTGCCCGACGCACGATGGTGAAAAATGAGTTGTCAAAGCTTGATATCACCTTGATGGAGAAATTCAAGCTTAGTGCAATAATCGTGCAAGCGGAAGAGATAGTGGATGACTTCTATGGGACTAAGCCCGAGGAGAGGCAAGCTTTTGTGGAGGCCATCCTTGCCAGTAAAGTGTATGGTCCCATCTAGTGCCATTGAAAGGAATGGATGCCTTTTTGAAGTGGTTAAAGTACCATTATAAGTAAGAATGGTACTTTACCTTCTTTTTTTTTTTTTGCAGCGGTATAACTTCATTGTCGTTCCCTTAATTAGGAAGCCTTTTGTTAATTCCTAATCAACAGTTCTTGCCTTTTGTAATGTAATATGATACATTGGATGCATAGTTAATGCATAGTTTTTTGTTAATATTTGGGAATGTATTATGAGTATTTCAATGTGTAATGAACAATGGAGGATGTAGATGAACTACAAACTATGATGGGTGTATGAAGTATATATGAACTAATGCACGATGATCTTAAACTTGGCAAAAACTTACATTTGATGCATACATTTTGTTCTTCTTTGGGAATGTAATATGAAGTTTATTTGCTTGACAGGTTTTCGCAACTTAGGTGAGTCTTACTAGGGCAATGATGAAGCGATTAAATTCTTATTTAAGGTAGATACCTTGGTGGGGTAATGGTAGTTGCAGCCATGAATACCCTTATGATAGATTTATATTGTCGGACCCATTGAAGGCTATGATGAAATTTTTCTGAGCCTCTGTCCACTCACTGGTAGCATTGTGGAGCATGTGCAGAGTGTGTGTGTGATTTGGTGTAGTTGAACTGTCATAAAAATCCTACCTAAACTGATGATCCATGCCAATGATGAATCAATTCATTAATTGGGCAATGATGAATCAATACATTAGTTATGATTAACGTAGAAACATTGGCGGGGTAACAAAAGTTGCAGCCATGACTACCCTTGTGATTACAAAAACATGATCTGAGCCCTGTCATAACTCCAATGTTGTGCATGAATCAATCTAGTTTAGTAAATGTCTATGATGGAATGTTGCTAAGCCAACTGCCAATTTGGCTGTGTTATTATAGGTGTTTTGGCCTGGTTTGTGGAGCAGGTGTAGTGTTTGGTGTGTGTGTGTGTGTGTGTGTGTGTGTCCAGTTTTGACCATCATGTTTCTGGTCTGATCTGTGTAGTTTTGGGGTTATTGTTGTGTCCTGGTTGTCTATTGTTTATGTTATGTTCAGTTTTGAGTTGTTAGTTTTTGTAGTGCTTATTGTAATTGCATAGAACTGGGCTATACCAAAAACTGATGGTTCTGTTCAGATTTTAGCTGTTGATTTCTATTTGCTGTTAATAAGTAGTGCTGATTGTAATGGCTATGATGATACTTTTCTGAGCCTCTTAGGTGTACTATTATGGTTTGTGGAACAGGCTCAATTTTCTATGTACCAAGTTGAGTTTTTGGAGTAGGATCAGTTATAGTTGTGGTTAGTGTGTGAGTGCGAGGTGAGTTTTGGTGTGTGTGTGCAAGGATCAATTGTTTAGTAGGTTCAGTTTTTGGGTTGATGAGTGTTGTGGGCTCCCCGACCGGCACGCACCCAAAAGAGTCGCGCAACCGGATTTTGAGATGGATGATCCGAGAAACTGAGAGTCCGTTTGAAAAGGCGTTTTGATCTAACGAAAATGTCGAGATTTTTGGCTTCGGGAGCCACGTTACGAATGAAGAAGGTTTTATTGAAAAGAGCATCTCACTCGCCCAGTAAAATCGGTCTCTACTAAACACTTTCAAAAGAGGAATTCAAAATATCTTTTGAAAAATCAAGCTCTTTAAATAGCAAGTAAGAGTGTCCACAATGTTATAATAAAAAATGAATAACCAAAAGTTGCCACATCAACTTTTGGTTATTCATTTAAGAGATTGTTAAACTTAACAATATTGAAGTCCACAGTGGTTACTTCTGGTCCATAATCAAAATAAAGAGCCAAAGGCAATTTCATTTTCGCTTATTCCCTCTCTGCTCTCGCCTTTGGTTTCCCTCCAATTTTATGAATTTTTTTTCGTATACCACATGGAGGAACGCAAAAGGAATAAAACAGAAACGGGAAAGAAAAGTGAATTACCTTAATCTAGCGATGATAGGTTGAACTGTTGTTGATCGAGAGGTATGAGTTTTGTGGTTGGAGGAAAAGAAACAGAGGGAAAGAAGTTTTTTCCTGTTTGTGTCAACGGCACATTGAAGAGAAGAAGATAAAAAAAGTTGCGTGAGATACAATAAATTGATGTTGTGTGGGATCCGCACATTTTAGTTATTGAAAAAATGTTTTTA
This sequence comes from Rhododendron kiyosumense, assembly GCA_019656275.1. Taxonomy (NCBI): domain Eukaryota; kingdom Viridiplantae; phylum Streptophyta; class Magnoliopsida; order Ericales; family Ericaceae; genus Rhododendron; species Rhododendron kiyosumense. Next base: position 1,344,348 of record BPLS01000518.1, read on the forward strand.
GTTTTGATTATTCAAACGTCAAAATTTGATTATTTTTAAGCTGGTTAATTTCCTGGGCGGGTTGGAGTGCCTTTTTCAGCTTAGCTAACTTGTAGCTGTGGCTCAAGTGGGCGTGCCCGACAGCTAGCTAAGCCAGTCAGAACTTTACCCAAAATGCCGTGTGGTTGACCTTATAACCTCATACAGTATAATGCAGTTTATTACACCATGCGGTGTAGAGATGTGCTGTGCGGTACAAAGAGTCCAGTTCTGGGCCTTGGGCTTATTTCTAGGCTTTTGGGCTTATTGGGTTATTTAGGTTGAAAGAGTTCTTTTTCAAGCTCACAAAGATATCGTTTCCTTTATTTCATCATCGGGACATCCAAAAACTATTTGAGGTTCGGATTGAGGTGTTTACAAATGTGTGTGTCAGTTTTTTTTTTTTTGTGTCTCAAGTGCAATTTTTGGTCTCTATCTGTGGCAATGGTTCAGTTTGGTCTATGAGTGTGTGTGAGGTTCTGTTGTGTAGCAGGTGGTGTATTGGCTTGACTATTTATGTTATGAACTGTGAGAAGCTAATTTGTATAGTTTTGGTACTCCGAATAGGGCAATGATGAAAAAATTAGAATGTAAACGAATGTAGTGCCTTGGCGGGGCAACTTTTGGTTGCAGCCATACGCACCATTGTGAATAAAATTACATGATCTGAGCCCTCTCTGCAATTTTTAGCTGTGTCCAATGGTGTGTCCAAACTGTAGTGTTTTGGGGTTATTGCTATGTCCTGTCTATTTGTTGTTGATATCTGCAGTTCTATTAAGTTCCTGTTGATATCTGTTATGTTAAGTTCCTATGTGCAGTTTTATATTTGTTAAATTCCTGTTAATGGCATATAATTGGCTTTTTCGGGCTATGATGATACGTTTTTTAGCCTCTGATGTGTGCTATGATGGTTTGTGGACCAGGATCAGTTTTTTTGGACCATAACTTGTATGGGGACCAGGATCAGTTTTTGTTTTTAGTTTGATTGTGTGTCAGGTGCAGGTTCATTTGTGTAGGTGTAGTTTTTGTGAGGTGCAATAGCTTATCTGGGTTTGCAGTTTTGGTGTGTGTGTGGAGCACGTTCAATTTGTGTGCGTGTGTGAGGTTCACTTTGTTTACTTAGCTGGTTTGCCATGTTTTGGCATGGCTATAAGGAAATATTTGAGCCATATTCATTTGTAAGCTTACTCTTACTATTGTTTCACATTGAAATATCGTAATTGTTATATCTGAATAGATTTTCCATGGGAAATGAAGATAAAGATAAGTATTGGGTGGTTTTCGTCGGCCGTAAACCGGGTATATATACAAGTTGGGCGGCCACAGAACTCCAAGTTAATGGATACGCGAGGAACTTGAAGAAAAAGTACAACACATTAGACGAAGCGGAAGAAGCACTGTTAGCATTTCATAATGAAAGATACCAACTCATGCAAGACATGTAGTTCGCTCAAACCAAACATCAATCAAGTGACGGTACTTCCACATCCACAAGTGATTTGGAAGTGGCACAACAAACTAGTCTAACAACACACTTTGTTGTAACTTGTTTTTTAGGTTTCGTATGTTGTACTATTTTATTGGCATATCTGTTTGATTCGGAATGAAGTTGTAGGTATTTTATTTTAAGAATTTGGACGAATTAGGTTGGGAAGACTTTATCAAATGTAAGAATTCCGTAAGTTGTATGTTTTTTATTTCATAAATCACTTGATTAAATATTGGTTTGGATATTCAATTCAAAATTAACGTATGAAAGACTAGTCATATATCTATGGTTCGCATTTTCACTTGAAAACAATGCTACAATACGAGGACCAACAGAAATGCACCCTCACACACATACATAAAACAAATTTGGAACCCATGAAAAGGCAAATCCATTCATTTCACAAGACATACATAAAATTAAATACTTCAGATACATTAGGAAGGCTACAAATTTATTCGTCAATCCATTTATTATCACAACTTTCAATTTATTCTTCCAATGCCCATCTCAAACTTCGAACTTCTAGTTCTCATAATAAACAAAGCAATAGGCCCATCGATTAAAATGAGGAAATTGCTTGTCCTGGAAATGTCTATGATGTCGGTGATCCTACATGTAAATGGTAGGAAAACATTATCAAAATTTACAAACCAATACTTTTTACAAAATTGAAAAAAAAATTAAGAGTACTTACTTGGACAAATTCATTCCAAATTTCATTTCCCACCATTAGTTTGTTTTTATTTGGATTCCACCTGAACCCAAGACTCTTAAGCATAGCGTCTAGTATGTGATAATCACTCTTCCATTTCTTGATCTTTGCTTCAATAAGAATTTCGTTTATACCTGCTTGAGGAAAATAAACTCGCATCTCATTTGTAAGAACTCCCAAGTAGGAAGGTTTGAACCCTCCGTTGTCGGTTCGCCAAACCCCCTGATCGACAAGGTTCGTAAGGTTTGTTAACAACGTATTCTCCTTCTGCTCCTCGCTCCAAGCCTTGCGTGCCATTGAAATGATGAAAAAAATAAAATTACGAATTTAGGAAATAAAGATGAGATGTGGGATGAAATATGGAAAATGAGTGCTATTTATAGAAAATTTGGAGGCAATAATTTGTTGAACCTACTCTTCACATGAATTCAACTAACACCCACATGTTTCCAACCACCAACTACTCCCCATTCATTTTATAAATTTTTGTTTTTTAAAAAATTCTTAAAATTTCGGTTTTAGTAAACATTTTAAAAAAATGATACCATTTCCTACGTTAACCATTATTAACTATTTTATTAAACATTTAAAATACGATATGACATTATTTTATTTATTTTATAAAATTATTATATTAGTTAGGCACATTTTCACCAAATAAATATGTTCGGCACATGTGAATTCACCTAACAAAATTGTTGGACACATTTTAACTACCAAACAATGTATTTTTCCAACAAAATAAAAATAATCAGATTTTTTATTATAAAAAACACAAAGTTTTCCAAAGTAAAACTGACTTTTTCATTTTGTAATATTATTAAATTAGTACATTTGTTAATAAAAATAAATATTACGGCTTAAAGTTTGAAAGATTAATTATATCTGTAATTATACATATATAGTAATACATATTTAAGTTTGGGTCTGCATAAGGGCAAAATAGTCATTTAATAGCTTTTTACATTATCTACCATACCCCCAATTTATCCTCCATCCAAACCACGTACTATTTTATCCCCCCTTTCTAATACCTCATCCAAACCAATCACTATTTAATCCCCCTCCATGTTTCCTATCAATGTTGGCTATCCCTTATTAACCAATACCCCATACTATCCAATCCCCTCTTCTTCTTTTTTTCTTTTTATGAATAAGTCAATTCATTCAAGCCCGAAGGCAAAGATTACATCGCAAAAAAACCGGAATGCACCAAACTACCTACTCTGGGATTACAGAACACCCTGCAAAAGCAAATCAACACTTCATGCAAATCCCCTCTTCTTGCATAATACCTCCAAACCTAATTCCTCATCCAAACGAGCTCTTACTGTATGAATTATGAAGTACTTGTATGGACTATTTCAAATATAAGCATAAATTTAAATTAATGTCTTGTTTGGTTTGGTTTTTGAAATTTTTTTTGAAAAATTGTAAGGGTAATAAGTGGAGAGAGATAGAGAGAGAAATATTGGAAGTAGGGAGAATCTATGGGGAATTTTTTGAAATTTTTTTTTTGAATTTGAAAGAGAACAAGGCATTAAATGCTTATTAATGGCAAAGTTGTAAATTGTGATATGAGCTGAGCTAAAGACTGGAGTAAATTTGACAGGGTTTTACTCGAAGTTTGCCTCTGAGTCAATTAAAAGCAGAAGATGCTATATGCTTGTTATTTTTCCTAAATACCCTAAATTTTGTTCTTATTATAATTAAGACTATCATGTATCATTTTCAAAGTATATTAAGGTGTCCTTCTTTTAAGGAACTTTTGAGGTTTTTTAGCGTTTTGTCCTTATTCAAAAAATTGCGTTTTGTAGTTTTGCGCCAAGTTTTTATGGATTATTGATTTGTCTTGACGGTAGACATTTGAATAACCTAAAAAACTTTACTTTGGCCAATTGTTTTTGGAATTTTACTTAAAATTTTGGCGGAAAAAAAAATAAAAAACCCCCAAAAACTCAAAAATCTAAGAGGAGCGTCTTTGAGACCAATTTTATAGGAAAATTATATAATACTCATCAGCGTATATCTACTTTATAATTAGCCTTTTAATTCGGTTATTATTGTGGATAAGCAAATAGAATTGATAAATTGCATATGAATCTAATATTTGGATCCTCACTTAGAGTTCTAACTCCGCCCCTAGTTGTGGAGAAGGGTATTGAAGCACTTGATCATGTGCCAACACCACCAAATAAATATTCGGAGGACCATACTTGCAGAAATAATTAGATTTATAGATGGAAGAAGAGAAATAACCCAAAATTTGAGGGTATGGTACAAAGGTGGTGTTCCACTCTTGGAAAAAGTAATTTTTTAAACGAAATTAATTTCAAATTCAAATATAATGATCTTAATGAAATCTATCAAACAAGATTCACATTAGTAGAAATATTATTTATATAAACACATAATTTTTAAATTTGAAATCATCTTTTTTTCAAAAAAAAAAGAAGAAGTACTTTTTCCCACGAGAGTGGAACAGCCCCAAATACCGGTAAAATGGTCAAACTAGGCAGCGTGTGGGAGAAGGTTGGAATTTTGGGGCGCCTTCTGATACTCCCGCGGTTTAAAATTTTCAAAAATTCAAAGAATCTTTCTCGCGCCAACGGACTCCATATCTACCCGCTCCGCTTACCTTCGTTTCATATTCATTCCATCTCTTTCTCTCTCTGCTAGCAACAGATACAAACGTAGAGAAACACACACCCATCGAAAAACAGATGGCAGATTCTTCTCACCTCGAGAAAATGGGCAGAGAACTCAAGTGCCCCATCTGGTATGCCTTCATTTTTCCTACCTTGTTTACCAGATTAATTACACATCCAAGTCTACAGCGTCAAATGATTTGTACATCGTGTTCGCTTGTTGTGCTAATTGTTTTTTGGTTAATGTTGAAGTCTGTCTCACATCAGTTAATTATCATTCACCTCTCTACTCATTGCCAATTGGTTTTGAGTTGGATGCTTTAACATTATTGTAACAGAGCTAGGGTTTCCAAGGATTTGTTCCATTTGTTTGTGCCATAATTGCACCGTTTTTTGTTGTAATCCATGTATTATGGTACTTATGGATCGTTTGTTTAATTCTTTACGTGCGAGTCGGCGGCATCTCCTTGCCAATTAGTTTTGAGTTGCGTGTTTTGATTTTGCAACATTGTTGTACACTTTTTCATGATTTTGTATTGAAATTGTATGTGGGTCTGAACTATCTTGGGATTTGTAACGTTCTGAGAATTGATTTTTGGATATTTATGCAGCTTGAGTCTGCTGAACTCCGCAGTTTCACTCACATGCAACCATGTATTTTGCAGGTAAGCTGTTTAAAATTATACTATTTAGCTATTTATTCATGAAATGCATAAGTTTTTTTTTTCCCTTTCTGAAATCATGGATGCATAGTATAAAAGTTTGAAACTAATAAGTTGCCTGACATTTTGTTAATTCTGTCATCTCAGTTTATGCATTGAGAAATCTATGAAATCAGCTTCCAGTTGTCCAGTCTGTAAGGTCCCATACCGGCGTAGAGGTATCACCCATGCCCTTTCTGTTCTTATTCTTCAATTGACTCATTTGGTTTAAAATACAATAGAATTACACAATATATGGAAACTGAGAGTTGTTCCATTGAAATTGGAGTATAACTTTTCACAGTAGGCTGGGATTTGGAAGGGATGTGGGCATATCTATAGTGGCCCAAGGTAGATAGTTATAATTAGTTTTGTTTATATTATTGTATTTGAAGTTTATTTTCACTTGTCATTCCTCATCCGGACTTGTACGTTGATTGTCTCAGCAATTCTAATGTCCTCCCTAGGGAACAAAGACAAGCCCAATGTTCTAAATCATGATTTACATCAACCAACTCAGTTATGTGTTGTTCCAGGTTTATACAACTTTGAAGTCTGAACTTCAGTCATTTCATTGCCATATTGCAAAAATTAAGTTAAATACCCTTGGGGATAGTTATCTTCACACTTCAGGTAGATTAGACACTTTGTGCATGATTTTAGTTTTAAATGTTTGCAGATGGCAGAAAAGACTATAGTCCTGTATTCATATGTATCACGTAGCAAATGTAACCAATAATGTTCCCCTCGATACTGGATCTTATATCAGTAGAAGAATAAGTAAATTGAATTATTTTCCTTTAGTCTTTTATGCGTAAGTTGGCTGTGTTTTGCTTGTGCACTAAAAAAAAAGGATGAATTGAAATATAGCTGATACACCAAAGCTAGGCGCAAAAAACCAACCAGACTGACCTAGTGGATAAATCAGAAATACAGAAACAAAAACAGCAATTGGGCCACAGAACTGAAACAGAAAGGTTGAGCATTTAGATTAATCTGTCTTCCAATATTCATTGAATTGGTGCAGCAGCAAATGAAGTAGTGGTATTGACACAGAAAATGATGGTCAGTAATCATGTAACAACTGATAGAAGAAAATCTTAGTTCGACTACAAGGCCCACCTTGGTTAATGACAAAGCACATGCACATCATTGTGTAGCAATTGATATGCACTGATGTTGCTTTGAAATGGATTACCCAGAGGATACACATAAATGGCTGGATTCCTGAAAAGTTAAGAACGGCATCGGCGAAGGGAAGGATGGTGATGGTAAGATATCTAAGATGATCAGACCACATGCATCACATAAATTGTCAAAACAAATGCTCCGGAGAGGGCCATTTGTGGTAAAACTAAGGTTGTGAATACCATTCGGTACCTGCCAATACATACCGTTTTCTCATAACACCGGTACCTTACTCCTCTAGTTGCGTTCCGCTTCAAATGCCGGTTGGTACCGGTCACACTAGATTTTTATTGTAAATTTTTTGGGAGTTAATTCCATTATTAGTCTTTTGTCCAAAAAAATCTTATAGTAGTAATGTTCTTATCTCTTAATATATGATTGTCATTATCACTACTATTACTATTTTTTAGTACATATTTTCAAGTTGAATGTTTTGAGCTTTTTAAGCATACTTATAAGTATAGATACTAGTATATGATGTTTGTAACGCAAAATCCAAAACGGCACTGGAAATTACACCGGTACTTGTATGGGTAGCTTACCACTAAAAAAAGGTACTGTTACTGGTATGGTATTCAGAACCTTAGGTAAAAAGAGACATGTGCGAGTGAAAAAACCAAGTTTGAGATGGTGAAGAAAGACTATGCCCTATGATGTTGAAGTAATGCCCCAAAACATCAGAATTGAGAAAATTGATTTGTGCAGCTGATTCTCAAAAGTGGTGACAACATAAATTTTGATGAATAATTATTTTATCAGATACGCAGTTTTCTCTCGTTTGTATCCCATACCCTCCTGTATTTTGGTTGAACTGGCCATTTACCAATGGTAAATACTAGAGAACAGGAAATTTTACTACTCAACAAGTTTGTATGTAGGTCAGTTTGTTGTGTGTTCTAATCAAACGTCTGAATCGTTCGCGTATCTTAGTATGCACAGATTCCACATGTTTACTTCTCCGCATAAATTTTTTCACTTATGCAGAGGTTCGCCCTGCTCCTCATATGGATAACCTGGTGAGCATTTACAAGAGCATGGAAGTTGCTTCAGGATTCAATATATTTGTCACTCAAACTGTGCCATCCACCAAATTATCAGGTACTTCTCACTCTCAGTATGCTTGTTTGAATCATGAAAAGCACAAGCTGAAAGTATTAAACCGAATTGAGAAAGTTGCCTTTAATAAGTCAATTTCACTGAAGATTATGGAGCAATCAGTGTTTTATCATGATTTTCTTAGATGGATAAAGATATCATATAGTTCTTCTCAACTTTCTTGGTACTATGAATGGTGATGCTGCTTCTTATTCTTTCCTTAATATTGATGGATTTGGAAATGTAGAATAAACTATCATAATAAACAATTTCAGTGTTTGGAAGCATGGGGTGATTAGTGTCATTGAGTTGTACATTCTTCTCTTAGCATCCATAACCTGGATTGATTGCCGTCTTTATCATGATTTTTTGCCTGGTAGTAATAATTGTTTTGTAAGGCATTCAATATATCTACTTCAGTACACCTGATTTGTCAAGGGCCATTTTCTATTCATGCATTGTGTTCTTTCCGTTTTCTGGCTATTACAGATGAAGAGAACCAATCAGCGGGGTTTGTGACTAGCGGAAGACAAGAGAATGATAGAACATGCAAAGAGGCACCAGGTAATCCGAGAGGAGTCAAAGGAAAGCAGTCCAAAAAATCGTTAAAGATCTCCAAAGAGAATTCAAATCTGGATCATGTGAAACCATCCTTTCCAACAAAGAAAAGAGTACAGGTTCCGCAATATCCTCTTTCAGAGGCTCCAGTACAGCCTGCAACGTTTGGTGGACTAGGTGAAATTGCAAAAGCTAAACTAGATAAAAGTTTAGTCATAAAAGAAAAATCTGCTGTAAATGGAAAAGGAGAAGCAGCTTTCACTCCATTTTTCTGGTTGAGAGATGAAGAGGACGTAGAGAAGGTAACTCAGCAGACGGATGAGGGTGGCACCATGGAAACACCACCTAATGCTCCTTGCTTTAGTGACATAAAGGACTCAGACGATGAAATCCCCTCTGAAGTGTCCCCAAAAGTAAGTCTGCAAATTCTGTAGTAGTTTGTAACAAGCTTGGACTTAGGTTGGAGTCTCCTGTGAAGTTTGTTATGTTATTGGGTTGATTTGAATTTTGAACTTAAATTTCTCCTTGCTGACTGATTGTTGGTAAGAACTAGAAGTAAGAACTAAAGCTAGATAGTTTGAAATCTGGACAATGTCATTATGACATCACTGGCAATTGCCTTCTGAAATGTGCACAGTTTCACAAGCAGTGTTCACTTTTTCTGATGCAAGTAGCGATGGCCTTGTCCAGTTTAAGCTAGACTTAAGTGGCAACCTATCTGCTTTTGATAGTTTCTGGTGTATAGGCTCAATTCATGTTTGCTTGGTATCCATAATTCACTTAATGCAGGGAAGAACAGATATCACACATAATGATGCAGATTTCTTTGATAGCGAGATGTTTGAATGGACCCAAAGACCTTGCTCTCCTGAGCTCTGCTCAAGTCCCATGAAAAGACAGGTATGCCCCTATACACATTTTATCTCCTCGTAAATATCAGGATGACTGTATCCATGGGTATATTTTCCTTCTTCCTGTTTCTGTCCGCGTTGCTGAAATTGTTATGGATTGCAGGTTGCTGACAGTGATGAATTTGATGGAATTCAGGTAAAGAAATGCAAATTATCCGCACATGGTGGAACTACAAATGGAAAACGCGGAATTGAAAACATAGAAGACGTGGTTCCCAAACAGAGGGCTGATTATGTGGAGGTAAGCTTAACTGCTATGTCCTCTCCAAAAAAAGATAATACCGACACTAATGACAAATTGAGAAAATCCAATAAAAGAGGTAGGAAGGTGAGTGAAAGAAGGAAAAAGAAACAAGCCAAGAGAACTATGGATGAAGCACCCAGAGTTCAAGTTGATCCAGAGAGAGTGGCCGAGTGTGCTATTCATGAGAAGATACTGAACGAGAATATTAAGTCCCTACATTCGAACAAAAGAACTTGTAAGGGGGATAAGAAGGTTATGTTTGATAGCTGTGCTGCAGAAAGTGTACCAGAAACCGTTTCATCCTTCTCTGCTGAAGCGAATCCCCTGAATCTCGATAACAACAGGGTCTTGGACTTTCAACATTCAACAGATCAGAAAAAGAGCAGCATGAAGAGTGTCGTTCAGCAACAGATAGATATCCCCAAAAGAACAAGAAATAGGACAAATTCTAAATGCCAAGAGCAGAGATGTTCAAACAAGCGAAAAATCTCAACTCTTGATATCTCAAAGGATAATAAGTTGGTTAAAGGTGTTCAGGATAGTTGTAATGAGGTTTCTGTCAAGAAGACTCAACCCATGAGAAAGTTTCAATCCACCTCTGAAGTCAGGGATCTCCCGGCTAAAAAGTTGGAGGAGGTTCCTCCAGCTTTGAATGGAGTGGTATTGCGTAAATGTGAGACTGTTACTAATAAAATCCAGTGTGCATTCTGCCATTCTACAGAAGACACTGAGGTATTATGCATAGTTTCTCTTTTACTTGCTATCTCTTCCCATCTTCTTTGGCCTTGTACGAATGTATTAGTCTATAGGTGATTTTAGTGTCAGCAATTTAATTCTTTTAACCTGCAAAAACTACAGGCCTCAGGAATCATGGTTCACTACCTCAATGGCAAGCCTGTTGCGGCTGATTATAATGGTGGATCAAAGGTCATACATGCACATAGGAATTGCACTGAATGGTACGAGTTATCAAGTAGGAGTAATAAATTATAGTCATATTTATGCCTTATTGTATAGGTGTGCACGTGACACAACCGTATTGCTATGTGGAACTAGATCAAAATTGGCAGGTTGAGCGAGGACCAATGCACATCCTTGTCCAATTCTTAACTAGGAATATGTAATATCTGATGTAAGTTGTCCCAGTGTACTGAAATGAAAAAGATAGACGTAGCAAACCTGAGAAAAGTCTTTTACGATATTCGAAAGGTAAGAAATTGTTTGTAAGATATTCCATTGGAACTCTACACGCTTTTCACAAGGCCATGGAGTTAAAAGCCATTGACTAACTTAAGTGGCTTGGAATGATTGTGCCAGTATTGAGCCTTGTATCAATAATTTAGTCCCCTTATTGTGACATACACACAGGGCTCCTAATGTATACTTCGAAGATGATAATACCATCAACCTAGAAGCTGAATTAGCAAGAAGTCGAAGGATTAAATGCTGTTGCTGTGACATCAAAGGAGCGGCTCTTGGATGTTATGAGAAAAGCTGTCGCAAGAGTTTCCATTTTCCTTGTGCCAAGTTGATTGCACAATGCCGGTGGGATAATGTATGCATTGAGCTGACTAAGTTTAATACGTTCTGCGATAAAAAAAAGAAAGAAAGTTTAATACGTTCTGCTTCAGAAAACACCTGCTGATTTTGTTTCTTGTCAACAGGATAACTTTGTCATGTTATGCCCTCTTCATGCATCCTCAGCACTTCCTAATGAGTTATGTGGATCTCAAATAAAAAGGAAACAGAAATGCATTCCGAAAAGGTGACTTTTCTGAACAAGCTTTGGAGTTTTTTTCAACAGACTCTAAAATCTTCTCTACAGTGTGAAGTTGTTATTTCCCCTATTTTTAGCTATGATATGTCTCACAGGCCATCTAAAAGCCACCAATCAGAAGTTGCTGTTATACATGCCAGTAATACCTGCCAGCGTTGGGATTCAAGTGGATCATTTGGCAAACTAGTCCTCTGTTGTTCAGCTCTCACAAAAGAAGAGAAGGTAAATAAAATCTCGTAGTCCTGGTCTGTTGGGATTAGGAAAATTGTTGGATGATTTTAATAATTCTGTTACTGGAATGTAGGAAATTGTTTCTGATTTTGGGAGGTTATCTGGAGCTACGGTGTTGAAAAACTGGGGTACCAGTGTCACCCATGTTATTGCATCTACAGATGAGAATGGAGCATGCAGAAGAACCCTAAAAATTTTGATGGGAATCTTAGAGGGGAAGTGGATACTGAGTACTGAATGTTAGTACATGCTTTTTGAATAATCAACAAAGTTGATTTATATATTGCAACTTGAAGATTCCTAAGAGGTCACTTAATTTATCCATTTCTTTCCTTTGCTTTTGCAGGGATTAAGGCTTGCATGAAGACCATGGAACCTGTTGATGAGCAGCTTTATGAAATTGCTGTTGACATTCATGGAATCAGGGATGGTCCCCGACTCGGGAGATTGAGACATGTAAACAAGGTCATTTTCTCATCCAAACTTCCACGAGATTATTTCTGGACTTTTCAATTGATGGGATACTTTTGAAAGAAACAAATACAATGGAATGAACTTGAAGATGGGTTACTCACCAAACATTTCTAGCTCTGCCTTTTCTTGCTTTTTTTCCTTTCTATTATAGAAGGAAGAAAACATTGGTAGTAACCATGACGTATGGAAGTCTCCATGATGCTAAGTCTACAACAATTCATCTTTATCAGCAGTATTAGTCATAGCTACTCTTTCTTTTTCTTTGGCCAAATGTAAGAATTAAGATGTTAGTGCACTGGAGTGTTTGATAGGTGTCTATGCTTTCATCGTCTTGAACCCAACTTCATGGCCATTGGGCTAGCTGCCCGGTGCCCAAGTCTAGTAATGCCAATCATTTATCAATGTTTTTTCCCCTATGACTGCGCTCCATGACAGTCGTAGCATGATACACTGAAATTCCTGTTAAGATTTATTGCTTATCACTACCTTTGGCACCGCGTCATAGATATAGTTTTTGGTGGCAGTGGGTTAATGCATTCTGCAGGTAGAACTTAGAACCCATAAGTTCAGTTCGCAAGAAATGTGTCTGTTTTGGAAAATAGCCCATTAGGTGATATTCTCATCTCCCTTCTCAAATCTAAATCAAGCAAACGTTTAATACATTCTACGAGGCAGTAGTATGCAGTGCAGAAATACACTTGTTTTGTCATTTCAGGTTGTGTTCTATTCAATAGCAAATATAAGTTACAAAAAGCTTAAGCTAATTAAAAATTGTGCATGTGAGGCTCCAAAAATGACAGATTCTCTGGTTTGCAGCAACCAAAGCTCTTCGACGGGTGTAAGTTTTATTTCACTGGAGAATTCATACCTTCATACAAGGGGTATCTACACGATCTTGTAGTTGCAGCCGGAGGGACTGTTCTGCAAAGGAAGCCTATTTCAAGAGACCAGGAATCCCTGTCATCTGAAAACCCCAGATCATCAGTATATATCATTTATAGCCTTGAGTTACAAGATAAGTGTGACCCCAACAAGAAGAATTCAATCTTCAATCAGAGGCGAAAAGATGCAGAAGCTTTAGCAAGTTCCACCGGAGCCATAGTGGCAAGCAATTCATGGGTTTTGAACTCCATTGCTGCCTCCAACTTGCAAAACCTAGGGGCATAGTGTGTTGCTTGATTAGATGAAGTAAAATCAGGCAAGCTTATGGGGTTTCGGATATTTATGAACGTCATTTTATGCCACAGCATTGTAAGCAAAGCTTGATAAGTCATAAACTTCCTCTTTCAGGACAAAGCCTAGTGTGTATAAGGTTATTGAGATTGCTTTGTTAATCCAAACAGAACTCTGATGCCACACAGCAGAAATTTATTTCCTCTTTGTTCTTCTGGCTATTTTTCTCCCTCCGTCTCCGGCGAGGTGATGGTGGTTGAATTGGGTTATTTTGCTACTTTCCACAACAATTGGTTGTCGGCATTATAGTTGTCCATCAGTTTACTACTTTACTTAATGGAAGGGTGGCATATCCATCTCGTGAGGTGATGTAATTTCCCAAAACACAATGATGTTAATATGTAAGCCAAAAACAACAGGGGAGGTTCAATATGATTTTTCTGCAAAATAGTTTTCTCTCCCTCCCTCTCCGTATCTCTCCGGTCCACTTAAAAGGACGGTCCAATTGTGTTCGTTTGTGGACTTATTTTTGCATCCACTTTAGAAGTTATTGAGAGCTTAAACTATGTTAGAAAATAATGTTAGATTTTTTTTGAGGTAATTAAAATAATATAAAAAAAATGTTAGATTGGGTATCATTTGAGATGATTTCATACCACAAATTGTTATGAATAGGGATGGCAACTATACCAATACTTAATGGAAACCCGTGGGGTAAAGAATTGAGCAGTCATGCAGAGGTTTTTGGAAATCAAGTCATGGTAAAACGAGCTCGTTTGTTTTGGGATTTTGGATTTAAATTTGTAGGCAATAAATGTAGAAAGAAATAGAGTAATAATTGAAAATAGAAGTAATGATTGGGGAGAGATAGAGACAAAAAAAGAATAATGATTGGAGAAAAATAGGATAATAATTTAGAATTCAAAACCCTTAAACGAACACATAAAGTATAAAAGAGTATTGCTATAGGTTCATATGCATTGTACATATCATGTACATATGGATTTTGTGGGGCCCATCTAGGGTCCTACATAAATGATCCGAACCGTCTATTATTTTTAAAATATTTTTTTATGGAGTCTTGTAAAAAATTAGCTTAATCTAATATCGATAAGGATTTTTCTGGAATGCATAGGGACAAAATTGAGCAGTTAAGTAGTTTCGTCCTTACAAATTTAGAAAAAATCCTTATCAATATCGGATTAAGCTGATTTTTTACAAGGCTCCATAAAAAAACATTTCAAAAATAATGGACTGTTCGAATATTTTTTGTGAGACCCAAAATAAAATCCACAAAACTCATATATACATAATATATTCATTCTCATATGTACTCATAGCTTTATAACATGAAATCCCTATCCTTTCTAGACTAATATACCCTTCAAACTTCAGAGCTTATAAACCCAGATTCAAATTTCTCTTTGTAGAGCAATATTATTATCTCAAAGGGTGCCATTTTAATTCAATCAAGTTGCCATTGCGGAAAAATTTGAATAAAAAAACCCAAAAAGCCCATACAACTATGTGAAACAGGCTCTTAGTTTGAGTCCCATAAAAATGTGTGTTTAAGTCTTTGGGATGAGGTAGTGACGATGCCCAGGACATTGAATAATTTTTTATTAAAACTAAACCCTCCACTCCATCACCCGAACTGGAGAAGTTCCATCTCCAACAAATAGTAGAAAGCATCTCCGATTCTTACCCATTTTTTCATTCAAATTTGGACAGAGATTTGGGTAAGTGAACTCCAATGCAAAATCCATATTTTTACCCATATTTATTATTGAATGACACACTTGTAATTAATGAGAGTGAAAATAAGGTTTAAGATAAATGAGTATAGGTTTGAGTCTCTCTAAATTTGGGTGAATTTTTTTGTAGAACTCAAAATGAATAGTCAAATGGGTTATGAGTACGACGTTGGAGATGAATTTTTAGGCTTTGTATTCAAATTTTGAGTATGAGTTACAAAATGGGTAAAAATTAGTGATGCTCTCATTTGCATCCACCAATTTCCCAATCAGAAAAGCTAAGTGCACAACAAGTTATGCACAGATTCCTTTTTCACCTGTCTCGGGTTGCACAAAGATAATTGGAGCTACTCATTTTGTTCAAAATATGTCATTTAAGATCTCTGTAAAAAATGAGTTTCGTTCGATATCGTTAGATGTGTTAATAAAACACCTAAAATCAGTTCAGAATTTAGGCCGCCCGAGACGGGAGAAAAAGGGGTGTGTCACACAGCTCTTTGCCTCTTTTGCAATTTTGGGAAGGAAATATCCTCATTTCTTTCTCCCCCAACCGAACAAACCCTAACATACAAAACCTCCTCATTTCCCCTAATTCTTCGAAACACTACCCAAAATTCCACACCAATGGCGTCCTCCTCGACCCCAACGCAGCCGGTGAAGGCGATCGACGCTCGAAACTGGGCGGAGCTGCCGCGAGACGTGACGGCGATGATTCTGAAGAAGGTCGGGGTGATGGACCTACTCCAGAGCGCGCAGAAGGTGTGCATGGCATGGCGAAGCGTCTCCAAAGACCCAGACATGTGGAGGTCGATCCATATGAGCGGTTATTTTGGAGAAGATATGTGGGACGAGATGGGCTACGACGTCGAGAAGATGGCGACGCATGCCATCGACCGGAGCTGCGGACAGTTGATCGAGTTTAGTATCAAAGGTTTCGGTTCCGATGAGCTCCTTGACTACATCGGCGAGCGGTAAATTTCCGTAGATACCTGATATTATTTCTGCATTTGTGGACGTGGTATACTGGTGCTATATTTGTTGCACAGAAAATGCTGTCCTCGTGTTAGAACCTCAATTTTTCTCCAATAGTCTAAGGGTATGTTTGATTACAAAGAAAGTTATGGGGGACGGTTACAATGAGAGAAAGTGGAAGTGAAAGAAAAAAAAGAAAGTGAAAAGATAAATTATTTTCTTCCATGCGTTCGATTAGAATGGATCCCAAGCTTTGCCTAGTCCCTTCCCTTTAACATGCAAATTTGGCCGATTATTTTGTTCTACCACTGAATTTCAGTATTCCCACAATTTGACCATGCTTTATTTTCATTTGAAGTAAACATTGTTAAAGGCTCTTGTCAGTTTTGAATTCAGCTATCACAGAATCATGGGCTTCGAATTTGAATTCAATTAGTTTTGAGCGAGCAGTCTATGAGGTGTGTCATATCTTGTCTCTTAGAGCTGATACTTGACTGTTGCAGGTGGCACTGTAGTTGATTAGGTCTGAGTGGCATGTTGCCCTATGTGGCTGATTGTCCCTTTGCAATAGATCGGAAGCAAAAATTTGCATAGTGGATCATGTGAATAAGAAGATACACCTCAGTTATATCCTCCTACCAATACTTTAACCTCAATAATCAGTGTAAAGACTTTCTTGAACCTACTTCATTTTCCAAAATATTTGTCAACTTCTTTATACACTATTACGCTGCAAGAAAGTTTTAGAAAAACTCTCTCAGGGTATTGTCAGACCAATTTAGTTGAATATTTGCCTCTTGGACTTCTACAACATTTATCAATTGACATTACTGAAGCTTGTTGGACTTCAGTACCTTGGGGATTCCCGATTTCCTGGTAAAGCTTAAGCAAAACAAGTATAAATGAGTGAACTCGTCCGTTTTTCATCTGCAACGCAACAAGATTCAGTAGCATCAATTGATAAAGTTACGAAGTCAAAGCCACATATATTCAACTAAGCTTGTTGCAGACAGTGTTCTAAAAGTTGGCTTCCTAGGCGAACTAGTCCCCGTCTAGGTGCT
Organism: Rhododendron kiyosumense; assembly: GCA_019656275.1. Lineage (NCBI taxonomy): Eukaryota > Viridiplantae > Streptophyta > Magnoliopsida > Ericales > Ericaceae > Rhododendron > Rhododendron kiyosumense. The sequence continues at coordinate 1,361,357 of BPLS01000518.1, forward strand.
AGGCGGGGGTCCAAAGCATCTAGGTGCCTCTCTTTCATCTGACTAGTGCCTAGCAATTTTTAGAACATTGGTTGTAGATGAAAGACCGGCTAGTGCCATTAATTTATACGCTTGAGCTTTCTGGGAATCTCGTAGCTTTAAAGTTTACAAATTATAATCACGAGTAAGAGATTTTTGGTTGATGGGTCCAATTGTACTTGTTGCTCGAGCTTTACTGGGAATCCCCTAGTTGGCTGATTTATCGTCATGAGTTAGAGGTCTTTGGGACATGGAGAGTGATGGGTTGCAGGGCTTCATTGAAAATAAACAGCTTGGACTTCCATAACATTTATCAATTGCCAGCAGCTTGTTGCCGGTGAAAGACTGACAAACCACTCATTTATACTTGTTGCTTGACCGTTATTGGGAATCCCCTAGCTTTAGGACCAATTTATAATCATGAGTAAGGGATCTTTGGGACATTGAGAGTGATGGCTGTAATCACTTGTCTGTGAGCATTGCCCTTTGTAGGCAATTTTGCTCTTTGTAGGTACATTGGTGGTGGCTATGAGCAGAGAATAGGTTTGTCTAAAGTTTTATTCGTTTAATGATGATTAAGAGGTACTTATTACACGGTCTTGTGTGCCCTCACGCTTATATACTTCGTATTACCTTCGTCCCAGTTCTAACATAGTTTAAGGGGCTAATGACATCACTATAGTCTATATCACTCTTGGTAAGGCTGTGGTTTGCATTAGGCGAATTCAACCTCGTTTGTTGCCAAACAACAGAGTAATTAAGGGTATCCTCACAAAAAGTAAAAAGTAAACCAAGAAACGTACCCATGGTTTGCACATCTTCTTATCTTTATCAATGCAAAGTATAGAGGTTGGTTTAGTGGTCTGTGACAAAAGCAGTACATCTGGCAATGCAAACAGAGGTGTTATATGGGGGATAATATACTTGAGAGTGGAGAGTAGAAGTGCTGTAAATGCAACATGAAATAGGAATGGAGGACCTACTAGGGAAAAAAGGGGATATGGTTAGTGACAGAGATGCCAAAAGCCCATACATCCTGCAGATAAGAGTGGACTGAATGAGATGTGTTTGTGCCATTGCAGGACCTCTCCTTTTCTTTTTGTTTGATCAAGCAATGACCTGTCCTTATTATAGGGGAAGTTCCATGATGCAGAACCCATGGATCCTAATTTTACTAGCATCCTAATTTTAACTCAAAAACCTCAATGTCTCACGAGAAGGAGAGGAGGGATATAAAATGCAGTGGACCGGCTTTTTTACTGGATATTTTAGCATTGAACATGGTTTTCTCCTCAGGATTTTTCTGCTTTGTAGTAATAATACCTTCTCACCAATATACGAGGAGATGCAACTGAACAAAATCCTTAACTGTTGCACTCAGATGATGGTTACAGTAGTTAAGCATTAGAACCATATCGCACTCTTTAACCGGGTCACAATTTGGCTTCTGATGAATTTGGACTCGAGCATGCGTGACGTTGTGGCTGTCTTTGAGTTTGATTCGTTTAACTCTCATCTCAAGGTTATGGGACAGAAATATATTCATCTTCCTATGTACATCTTTGTTTTTAGGGTAAAATGGTGTTTGCAAGATGGTACAGTACCTGTTGAACGAATTTCTCAATGTTTATTCTTCTCCCGTTGGAGGTCAATTTATAATACACGCGAAGGAAACAAAATTTTGAAATAAGGAAATACACATAATCAAATATACAGATTCCTAAACTAGCTACCTAAATTATTTTCCTTCTTAATTTAAATATATACAGCCAACACTCCCCCTTAAGCTGGAGAGTATATATCATTTACACCCAGCTTGCAACATATAGAATCAATGGTAGCTTTGGGAAGAGCTTTGGTGAAAATATCTGCTAGTTGAGACCCCGTAGGAACGAAAGGAGTAGTAATCTCCTTAGACTCCACTTTTGATCGAATGAAGTGACAGTCAACCTCGATGTGTTTAGTTCGCTCTGAGTTGTTAGCTATATGAATACCAGCCTGATCACAATAGGGAGGAGTAGGATCATGTACGTGAATCCCGAATTCACGTATAAGAGTGCGTAGCCAAGTGAGTTCACATGTTGTTTGCGCCATAGCTCGATACTCAACCTCAGCACTAGAACGAGCAACAACTGACTGCATTTTACTTTTCCAAGTAACGAGGTTACCACCAATAAATGTACAAAAGCTGGTGGTGGATCGACGGTCTGTAGGAGATCCTGCCCAATCAGCATCGGTATATCCTGTCTAATCAGCATCGGTATATCCCTTGATGCGAAGATGACCAAATGATCAATAAAGAAGTCCACGTCCTAGATCCTAGAGCATTTTAAGATACTTCAGGATACGAATGGCTGCCTCCATATGGGGAACATGAGGACGAGTCATGAATTGACTAACCACATTGACTGCATAGGAAATATCAGGTCGAGTAGTAGTAAGGTAGATAAGTCTACCTATAAATCTCCGATAAGCTTCAAGATCATCAATCAACTCACCATCGTCAGGAAGTAACTTTAAATTAGTATCCATAGGAGTGGCGACAGGTTTGAAACCAAGATAACCTCTATCTCTCAAAAGATCAAGAGTGTACTTCCTTTGAGACAAACTGATACCTACTTTGGATCGAGCAACCTCAATACCAAGAAAGTACCGAAGCTTGCTTAGATCTTTAGTAAGAAAACTAGAGCAGAGGTGACGAATCAAGCTTTAAATTCCAATACTATCACTGCTAGTGATGACAATATCATCCACATAAATAACCAGAATCACAATCCCACGATCGGTCCTTATAAAGAACACAGAGTGATCAGCCTTACTTCGAATCATGCCATGAGCAACAACAGAATTGCTGAACTTATCAAACCAAGCACGGGGAGACTGTTTGAGGCCATATATAGTTTTACGAAGTTGACAGACACTCTCCCCCTTGACTCAAACCCAGGCGATTGAGCCATATAAACAGTCTCAGATAAATCCCCATTCAAAAACGCATTCTTGACATCCAGTTGATGAAGTGGCCAATCACGATAAGCAGCGAGAGATATAATAACACGAATAGAGTTGAGTTTGGCCACTGGAGAGAATGTCTCGGTATAATCAATGCCATAGGTCTGAGTAAAACCTTTGGCTACGAGGCGAGCTTTAAGACGATCAACGGTGCCATCGGGGTATAATCAATGCCGTAGGTCTGAGTAAAACCTTTGGCTACGAGGTGAGCTTTAAGATGATCAACAGTGCCATCGGGATTATGTTTGACTGTAAAAACCCCATCGGCAACCAACAATATGAGCCCTAGAAGGCTGGGAAACCAAATCTCAAGTATGATTTAAATCCGGAGCACAATCTCTTCTTGCATTGCCGAATGCCAACTAGGATGAGAAAGAGCTTCCTGATACGACTTGGGAATACTAACAGAAGAGAGTGATATAGAAAAAGCTTGAAACGAGGAGGATAAACGATTATACGAAACAAAGTGAGAAATAGGATGAGATATATAAGTACGCATACCCTTTCACACTGCAATGGGTAGGTCAAGAGAAGAAACTGAAGGTGGATCTGTAAACGGCGGAGGAGGCGGTGGGGGAGAATGAGGAGAATCCACTGGAGCAGTAGCGGGAGGGCGATGAACATAGACCTGCGTAACCGGGGGTCTAGCAATATCAGAAAGTACCGGTGGAAGAACCGGAGTATTGATTAGGGGATCCTGTAAGTGAGTGCTCTATTGAGAATAATAGGGAACCGTCTCAAAAAAGGTGACACCAGCACTAACAAAATGCTTACGTAGTGTAGGACTATAACAATTGTACCCCTTTTGTGTTCGTAAGTAACCAAGAAAGATACATTTATGAGAGCGAGGATCAAGTTTGGAACGATCAGGGTGCAAGTTGTGAACAAATGCAACACAGCCAAAAAATTTTGGGGGAAGAGGAAAGGGATTCTTATTAGGAAACATGACTTAAAAAGGTGATTTATCCCGTAAAACACGAGTCGGCATTCTATTTAAAAGGTACCCAGCAATAAGAACTGCATCTCCCCAAAAATATTTTGGTACATGCATGTGGATCATGAGAGCACGAGCAATGGCAAGGACAGGACCATTGTTTCGTTCAGCAATACCATTTTGTTGTGGGTTACGGACACAAGTTGTTTGATGAATAATGCCTTTAGAGTCTAAAAATTGCTGAAAAGGTTTAGCCAGATACTCTTGAGTATTATCGGTACGAAAAACCTTGAAGTTGACATTAAATTGATTTAGGACTTTAGCATAAAAAGATTGAAACACAGTAAAGATTTGCGATCGAGCTGTCAGTACATAAATCCAAGTTAAATGAGAAACATCATCAATAAATGTAACAAAATACTGAGAGCCACATAAACCAGTGATTTGAGAGGGTCCCCAAATATCAGAGTGAGCAAGAGCAAACGGGTGCAAACTAGGTGAATCAGTGCGAGGAGAAAAAGTAACTCTCCGATGTTTACTAACTTCACAAGTTTCACAATTAAAAGTAGAAAAATCAGGTAAATATGGAATTAAAAATCTAAGGTTAACAGATGACGGGTGCCCTAGACGACAATGCCACTGATATGGTGTTGTGGTAGAATGAAGAGCAGATGGATCCGAGGAATCTGACGACTAGAAGTAGTAAATGTCATTCTTCTCATATCCCCCACCAATCATCCTCTGCGTATTGAGATCCTGAAATTCATAATGAGAAGAATAGAAGATTACTGATCATTGGAAATTGTGGGTGAGTTTTTTGAATGGATAACAAGTTAAAAGGAAAGCCAGGTAAATATAAAACAGAAGTAAAAGTGACACCAGAAGTACGATATGTGCCAATGCCATGCTCTTGAGTTTTTGTTCCATTAGCAACAGTAACATAGGAAGGAGCAGAAGGAGAAATAATATCAGATAAGAGGGACAAATTACAAGTCATATGGCCAGTGGCTCCAGAAATCGAGAACCCAAGGTGCATGGGATGAGGAATGAAGACATGTGTTACATGAATAGACAACATTGGCAGTGGAGGAAGAAGATGCATGTGCTCGTTGGATTATAGAATCATACTTAGATTTAGAAACAGTGATCTGATCTGACGGAACAGACTCAGATGGCTCCCCCTCAACCATAGCTTGATTAGCCCATGCAGGTTTGCCATGAAGTTTCCAATAGAAGTCAACAGTATGATTAGTGCGATTACAGTGAGTGCACTTCTTAGTACCGCGACCACTGCGATGGCCACCACGGTCAGGAGAACCAGTATGACCGCGGTTATAACTCCCAGAATTCCTAGAGGATGGGATATAGCGAGCACTAGGAGCAGCAAGAGTAGAGTGAGGAGTACTCTGTGGAGCAGAATGATGAGTGGCTGCCCTACGAACACGAGCAAAGGTTTCACCAATAGAAGGAATATCCTGGCCAAATAATATATTGGAGCTAGAGTAGAGTGAGGAGTACTCTGTGGAGCAGAATGATGAGTGGCTGCCCTACGAACACGAGCAAAGGTTTCACCAATAGAAGGAATATCCTGGCCAAATAATATATTGGAGCTA
>BPLS01000518.1:1366940-1383335 GCA_019656275.1 Rhododendron kiyosumense
ACTGGAGCAAGATCTGATTTGAGACCAGAGAGAAACTTAGCAACCTGAAACTCATTCTTGTATTTTTGCTGAGTCACCAGATCTATGGTTAAGGGTTGATAGATGTTTAACTCATCACGCATACCTTTCAATTTTGGAAAAATATTCCTCCGCTGGGCCTTCTCCTTCTTGAAGGGAGAAAATGTTCTGATAAATCTCAAAGGTGTAGAATTAGAGAGATGGGGTTCCGAACAGCCTCAAAGATTCTGACCCAGTAAGTTCCGAGTAAACTCAGTAGATTTCAAGTCAAAGGGAGAAGACCCAGTAGGTTTCAGATGCAAACAGAGAGCAATAGCTGCAAACAAATCACAGATCTGCATCAAAAACTGGTCGCCGGAGTTGCTACAATCCTGCAAGTGTCCGGCGAAGTAGGAAGAAGCTCCAACGAGGGTCGTTGGAGGTAGATGAGGCTTTGGCAAGGTCGCGGAATGTTGTCGGAGATGGAGAGATACATTAACAGCGAGAGAGACAGCGATCGCGAGAGACAGCGAGTGAGAGACAGTCGTGAGACAAGAGATACCCCAATAGTGGCTAGGGTTCTGTTTAGGGTTGGAACAGAAGCAAATTCAGAGAAACAAAAGAAAGATATGAGGGTTTTCTGCTTTCTGATATGAAGAGATGAGAAAAAGAAAAAAAATATAAGGGTTTCTTAACCCGCTCTGATACCATGTTGAACGAATTTCTCAATGTTTATTCTTCTCCCATTGGAGGTCAATTTATAATACAAGCTACCTATCAACTAAGGGAACAAAATCTTGAAATAAGGAAATACACATAATCAAATATACAGATTCCTAAACTAACTATCTAAATTATTTTCCTTCCTAATTTAAATATATACAGCCAACAGTACCGTTATTGTAATAATGGAGTCTATGGGTAGTCCAAGGTGAACCGGTTGCAAAATATGCTGCCTAGGTGAATTTGCAACGAAATGTCAGACACACCTCTAGGAATCTTAAACTGAGTGTCGAGTGTTCAGCACGAGTACTTTATACATTTAGAAGAGGTAATGAAACGTAGTTGATGGTGTACAGGAGAATATATGTAGACATCAACAGCAGTTGGGTAATATTTACTTTCAAGCTGGTTGATGAATTATTTTCCTGTTAACGTGATGGCCCATGGCCATATCCTCTTCTTTGTGGAGTTAAGTTATTTCTAAATATTCTAATGACGCACTCATAGAGTTTTATACACATGATATCCCCTGTTTTGGTAATAAATATGAGATAGGCAGACACGCTTGTTTGCCATGCAGGATTTGCGATATGAACGTCCTGGGTTTCCAAGTTGATTAATCTAATTGTACTATACGGATTAATGTTCCTGGGTATTATCACATTAATTCAAATAGAAAAACCAACTTCATGTTTCTATGTACTGCTGAATCACTGATATTTTGCTGTACTTTAATTTCCACCCGTTCGTAGAGCAAGTCAGCTGCGGCGTCTTCAAATTATTTATCCCTGGACCATTTCAGATGATGGTTTGAGTGAAACTGCTAAAAAACTACCATTACTGGAGGAGCTTCACATATACTCTGGCTTACTTTCAAAAGAAGCCCTCTTAAATGTTGGGCGTTGTTGCCCTCATCTGAAATCACTTAAATTTAACAGTCGAGGGTCCAGGGCCCCGTATATGGAGTATGATGATGAGGCACTAGCTATTGCAGAAACCATGCCTGGACTACACCATCTTCAGCTACTTGGAAACAATTTGACAGATGATGGTTTAAAGGCCATTCTCGATGGGTGCCCTATCCTTGAATCCCTTGATCTGAGGCATTGTTTTAATGTTAATCTCGGAGGGTCTTTGGGGAAAAGATGCTCTGAACAGATCAAATATCTACGGCAACCAAACGATTCCACTGATGACTGTGAGTTTGATATGACCTTTTACAATGGATATGACGACGATTATTCACTTGATGATGACTACCCTTCTGGATTTTCTGAGATTGACCTCATGTCCGATGTTGATGGTGATGAGTATTTTGAGTTCTCTTGTGGCAGTGATGTTTATGAGTATGATTACGAAGATCTCTTTTTCGGTGACGATGATGACTAATGCTCTGTTCACGTTGAGAAGTTTACTGGCGAGAAAGCCCAGGGTATGTGTTGGCCCACATGTTTAATTGATTTCAAGATCACTAGCACTTTACATCTATTATAAATTTGTACTCTGTTCCATTTGTGTCTAATTTCGTCAATGGTGCCATTGACGAAAAGTTTACGTCAAAAATGGTGGAATCAAGGTGTAATTAGTCACCTTGATTTTTTCGGATGGTGGAAGTTTTTTCGAAAATGGAAACCTTCTTTGATGATGCAATCTACGCAATTGCTGAAATGGATATAACCCAAATGGGACAGAGGGAGGATATAGTATTCTTGGGTCCATTTGAAGTGCACAAGTTTGAATGTCAAAAAAGTGGATGCCATTTTATTATGTTGGAATTGATCCTATGATGAGATTGTTTGCATTTTTAGGTGGAGATCAATTGCGTTCTACGAAGACATGCTGGGCCAATATTTGCTCTTTTGGGAGAAGATAACTCTTTAAGTGTTGTTGACGATCTTTGTCCATTGCTTTCAGTCAGAATGACTAATTTCACAAAGCTGGTTGCTCGTTTCACATGTATGGCTCACTCTTATTATCTAAGTTACTACCATGTACTTAGCTGTTTTGTGAGAATCTTTTCTATTCTAGTGGTGTTCTTTACCCTTTATGCTGCGTCTGCATCCCTAGCTGTGTTTGGATATGTTTTGATCAACTTGCAATGGTTTCGGCGCCTATTGTTATGGATGTTTCCCAGTTCTCTGAGTCATATTCCCTAATCCCGGTGACATGGGCATCATGCCATACAATTGTGGCCCTTTAAAATCTAATGAAACATCTGAAGTTAACCTTTTGAAGTTCAAGCTATCATATTTGCAGATCCAAAAAAAAAAAAAAAGCTACTCCTGTCATATTTAAAAATCTACTGATCAAAATCTGATGTTCTGAGTTGGCAGTCGGATATCGGAGCCAGTTCCCGCTCGTTCATAGCCATTCTGAGCAATCTTCCTCGTTTCTTGTACTATTAGCAACGCAACGCTGGTTGCATAATTAATATTTTTTCCCTTTATTCATTTTTTTTTATTGCATTGGTTAGTTTCATGTAAAATGGTTGTGGATTATTTGATCGTCTTGCAAGGGATAAAAAATGTAAAGAATCAGGATGGAAACTCAATTTTTATTGAATAAAAATGGCACAACCCAAAAAAATCTGTCCTTTTGATTTATAACTGTCCTGGTTCAAAAAAGCAAATTTTTTGAGTTTTTTCGTATTTATTGAAAAAAGTTTGGGTTTTTTGAGATAGCACTTAGATGTGTTTGAGTGGTTGCTTCTCGGTGATCTCTCCCTCGTCTGTGTGTTACGGAGATAGTAATGTCTAGAAATGATGATGTCCTCTAATCGGCTTGTCGGATATCATCGTTTCGTAGGCTAACTGCTTCAACCTTTATCGTTTTTTGCACTTATTGTAGTCTAGGGTTTCGTTTTTCAGAGATTTCGATGCTTGATTTCGGAGTTATATTCCCCTGCTAGTGTTGTATTTTCTGTAAATTGATCCTTCTAAATCCTTTAATCGATAATGGCAATAATGAATTTGGATTTTCAAAAATAAAAGAAGGTAGGAGACTAGGAGTAGTTATTTTAGAAAGGCTTAGAGTTGATTTGAATCATGAATTTCTATTTCATTATTTATTGGGTATATTATTTCATCATTTCATTTTCGAATATGTTCTGTCCTTTAGTTGAGGCTCCTCAGATTCCTGCCCTTGCAATATGGACTCTAGGGTGCATTTAGTTGGGCATGGTTATTGGTTCGGGAGTCCCAGATTCAACTAGAATTTATGTTGAATTTTTTTGTGCAATTATGCAACCTGTACCTTGAAACTGATTTAATGTAATCCACAAAATTGGTTTTGAATATGTTGGTTTTGATTATCCAATTATTTTATTTCATTCTCCTTTCAAATGTGTAATGATAGGAAATCTCTTTACTTTTTGTTGAGGCCCCTCAGATTCCTCCCCCACAAACCGTATTGTGCATATACTTACATAAGAGTCTTAACAATAATTTTACAACCATATATAAATACTTACACAAATTCACTCACTGTCACATGTGGTGTAGAGTCCATACTCTTACTTTGTAGACTCCACATGTAATGTGAGTGAGTTTTTGTAAATGCTTGTGTGTTATTGCAGCAAAAATAACATATAAGAGTGTAGTTTTTGTTGTTTATTTTGTTTGACCAGTAAGAGTGTAAGTAGTTGTTAATTAAGGGAACTAAAAGATGCCACGCGATTATGCATCAAGTTACGTAGTTTCAGAAGTAGCTCCAATCATAGTCCATCCAGTTGGTAACTTGTTCCCCATGCAATATTTGGTCATGGTTTAATTTTTGAGGTCATGTTTGGAAAGTAATTGATCCCACCGTGGATGGTCGGTCTGTCCGCCTTTGACTTGATAGAGAAGAGGATTAAAACTGAGGACCAGGGTGTGCATGGGGCAGGGGCGGGTTTGGCCTGAACCCGTCACCCAATCCGACCATGTCGGGTAGGTATTTTTCGAACGCGTAACCGAATCATGTAACTCGCTAAACCGTCCCGCCAAACCGCTTCTTCATTTCGAACGGCTCGGACGGGTTGACTGCGACTCCAAAGAAAAAAATGAAAAATCGAAAGGGTTTCGTCCCAAAAACCCAGAAAAATTACAATTTCTTTCAAGATTACTGTATTATATAGGAGTATATACGTGTGAGATTTGCCGATTCTAAGGTGTGGATGAATGCATGCAAATCCACGATTTGATCTTCCCTTCTTCAACTTTGAAGTTTGAACAGAGAGAGATGGTGGTGTAAGGACGCCGGACGGTGTGCGAGAGAAAAAGAGAGACGGTGGACGATGTTCGGCGGAGGCCTTCGCCAGCGGCATTTCTCAGATCTGGAAGGATTTCGGTTGGTGGAGGTCATGGGGTTTCGGGGGTGCTGGTTGGGAAGTGGGAAGGTGGATCCAGCAGCTAGGGATTACGAGTAGAATATATGTAAATGGAGTATATAAGTTTCGGGTCGGGTCAGGTTCATCCGGTTCATTATATGCAGACCCGCCATCAACCCGAAACCCAATTTTTTGCCAATTTTCAAATCGCACCTGATCGAACTAACAACTCGAAACCGTCCAAAACCCTTCGGGTCAGGTCGGGTCGGATTCACAGGTTATCAAGTAGTTTGCTTAGCCCTAACTGAGATATGTTGGAAATTTCCAGGTTAGTGAATGGAAATTGGGGCACACGGAGGGTCACCGAGGCAACCGAAGGGTCCCGTTTTTGGGTTCATTGTACCTGGATGACTTCCTCTAATTTCTAGCAGTTTTCAGCAAGTTATTGCCCCATAAAAGTGTGGTTTATGGTAGATTTCAATCACCAATTCACTCTGACAGTTTCATGTATTGAATTACCCTATTCAAGACTTACCCTATTCAAGACTGTGAATTGAAGGCCCTAATTCATTTTCTGGATGTTACAAAACCTTCCAGAGGTTTATAATAGGGCAGTCCCGTATAGGGCTGCAAACGAACCGAGCCGCTCGCAGCTCGGCTCGTTAGTGGCTCGTTCAAACTCGGCTCGGAAGTTAAACGAACAAGTTCAAGCCGATTTTTTTAGCTCGTTTTGTAAACGAGCCGAGCTCGAGCTAGGATAAGCTCGGCTCGAGTCGGCTCGCGAACAGAGGTATATATACTTAAATTTATGATTTTTATTGTTATTTCATAATTTTTTCTTTCCGTTTTCACTTTCCAGTCAACCAAGGGAGGCGAGGGCACACGCACACCAATATACCCCCGCTCCATAGGAAAATGAAAGATATATACCTTTACAATCAATTTTTTTTTATTATATTAGGTCTATGCGAGAATATATATACATTTTTCGTTGGTTTGTTGAGGCTCGTGAACAAGCTCGAACTCGAGTCAAGCCACGACCTGCTCGGCTCGAGCTCGACTCGTTAAGTTTTCACTCAGCTCGAGCTCGAGCTCGTGTTCGTTAAAAACTTAATAAACAAGCTTGAACACGGTAAAACTCGGCTCGGCTCGACTTGTTTGCAGCCCTAGTCCCGTATTGGATTTTTCAGAAGGCAGACGTAGCATCCAGTTCGCCAAGGCGGTTCTCCGGTGGTGTTCCAATAGCCGTGGTCTAACTGTTCTATCCTGAGAGACAGACGTTGGTCAACCTCCAACACCCAACGGTGAGGCGGTGAATCTGTTTTAAGGAGACCGATTTAGGGCTCGGTTCGGTATTCATATTTATGTATTTTTTCATATTCTGTACATGCAACTTGTAATATGTTATTTGTCTATTTATCGTAATGGAATTTGTGCTCCGGATTTGCCGGCTGTATAGCTTTTTACCAACAAGATACACGTGAGCTGGTTAAACATTCTTTTTTTTTTTTTATCCACGGTTAAACATTCTTGACCATCGAAAAAAATAAAATAAAGAGAGGCCTAAAGTGGAGGGGGCCGGGCTTGAGAGTTCTCCACAAGGTAGTCCACATTCCAATGATAGAGCACATCATGCCAATTGCCAATGTATTGAGTAGTTCTAATTGGAAACGTGGTCTGCGTGATTCTCTGCAAATTGTCTCTATTATTACTATTTTTATCTACAGCACTAATAATAATAATAGAGTGTAATTTGTACCATCAACCTTGATGGTGTGCCCTTGTCTTTCAAAAACCTAACCTAACCTAGCTACTGAGACCTAACCTAGCTACTGAGACCTAACCTACTACTACTACCACTGCATTATCGACTGTACATATATAGGAGTAATTTATTTCAATCATTAATTAAAATGTGGTGTATTTATGTACACACCCCATAGGCTGAAAAGACTACGAAAACAGGCCTATTCCTTTTTAGTATTAGGTCATAATAAGTAGATACAGATTATTTTGGCAGAACACAGAGAGAGAGAGAGAGAGAGAGAGAGAGAGAGAGAGAGAGAGATACACTAGGGTAGGGTAGGCTACGTAAGACTTTGACAGAGAGAGAGACTAGGGTAGGGTAGGCTACGTAAGACTTTTTGGCCTTAATTTGTCCCATTGCATGTGTAGGTGGTAATGGTATAGTACTCCTATATACGTAGATTAGCATACAGCTAGCTAGCTACATATACACTCTCTCTTCTTTACATGTTACAGCTAGATCAAGTAACGGTGCATGCAAAGCTCACGTGAAAGCGTCCTCTCCATTCTTGCTTTTCAAAAGCAGTAAACAAATGGAATCTGAGGAGTACGTGCCACCTTGTCTTTGCCGGTGCTCAGCCACCCACGGCCTTCTCCCACTTTGGTTTCAGCTAACCTCGGTACTATTATTCTCATTTTGGGTCTCTAGTACGTACAAACCTTTTTCTTTGTGTTTTTAATAATTTTTTAATTATTATTCTTATTTTGTGTTTTATCTCCATTTAATTATTACCCTTAAAATCTCATCCAAAACCCAAACCAAACAGAGTAGATGCTTTGTTTGGAGTACTTTTTGAAATTTTTTTGAAAAAATAGTATGGGTAATAAGTGGAAAGAGATAGAGAGAGAAATGATTGGACGTATGAAAAATTTAGGTGAAATCTTTCGAAAAATACTTTTTAAAAAGTGTTTCAAACAAGGCATTAATCTCTTTTGAAACCCTGGGCTAACAACCGTGATTGAGTTATACTCCTACAAGTTATAGGTCTCATCTCGTCTCCATCATGTACGGGACTAGGGATCGATGTCAATAATGAGGACAACCAAAAAGACGTTGTTTTGGTTGTGGATGGGGATACCAATGGAACCTTTTGAAACTACACGTTTTTAGAAGGAAATTAAAAAGAAACCCATGTAATACGTTGTAACTTGTTACTGTGGTTTTTTAAAAAAAAATAGGAGAGTGATTTTACCACTCATCTTTTTGTTAATATTTCCAAAAAATAAACCGAACATCAGCCAGTTCATTTGCTTGAACCTTAATTTAAAAAAAAAAAAACAAAAAACAGGGAGGTCATTTAATCCAACGAATCACCTTTCAATCGATCAAGATTTTCGATTCGTTGAAAGATTTGGTAAGGTCAGAAGTTGAATTGGCTCGATCAAGATTTTCGAGGTTCAAATGGGTTTTTTTTTTTAATTTTTATTTTTATAGGAAAAAATCAAATCGGGTGTTTTACTAGTAATTGATAAAATCTTGATCGTAAACACATCAAACACATGATAAAATAAACACATCAAACAAAGTCAACCTATGATTTGGACGTTCCGAAGTACATGCTGGCCTGTCAACCCAAATTAGGATCCCAAGACCAACTTTTTGAATGTTAACCGGAAAGGAGACTGTTCTAATCCAAAAATGACATGCCTTATCACTAGACTATGCCCACGTACATATTCTAGGGTACTTACCATATCAAGTGACCATTTGACTTTGGGGAAAAATATGGCCAATTCGATGTCGTTTCGTACCTACCTACCGGGGAACTGCGCATATATAACTCTTTATATTGCCTATGTTAGTATAATAAGTGCCCACGTTCCCGCTTCTCAAAAGTAGTGAAAATAGAAGTGGAGCAAAATCCGGTGTTTACATGTTATATATCTGGTATATAAACCAAATGGTGTACCCATAGTTTTTATTGTTTGTCGTGACAAAAACATAGTCATCGCCCATCCTCCCAGATGCTGCTTTTTGTTGAATTTATAGGACTGGCGGTTGTCACGTCGGCCCCCACACTTTTTGGCCTTTACACTTCAAGCCATCAGATTAAAAAGCCTCGACTCCCCCCTCAGAGCTTTTAGAAAAACGAAAATGCTACAGTAGTATTAAAAAAAATAAAAAATTACTCTACTAGTGGTCGTTTATGTGTGTGAAAATCCACTTGATTGAGTAACAAAAATAATTTACAAAATCTAAGATGGGTCAATTTTGGTTGGATGTAATACGAGGGAAGATATGATAAAAGTGCATATAATATATAGGTGCAGTGGCGGCGCAGGATTCCTAGTGTGCGGGTACTTGACGATTTTCTAGTCCTAAAATAATGGGTTGTCCTACGCGTAGGGCTAAGACCGACGTAGCATAACATTCAGTAAGACTGAAGTAGAATCCACAGAGACGGTGATGTGTGCTGGCTAAAAACTCGGGTTGTTACTGATTAAACTAGCTCTTAGATAGCCACCCATTAACAATTGATTGAGATTAACTAAAATCTAAAAATTGATTATTCTTTTCAACAATTAAAATGAGGCACGATCGTAGGGTTCATAGCACACGGTCGTAGGGTTCATAGCACTCGCAACCAGGCCTAATTTATCGCTTCATTCGGTGTTCTGAAAAATGTTTGATTTTAGAAAGAAAAAGATACCCTAAAAGATGCGAACCTTTATGGTCGTCGTTTACCTATGCGCAGCGGAAAATGAGTTTTGGTCCCCTATTCTCCCGTTCACATGGGCTCTGACAATACTCGAATTCGTCTAACGGAAGTGCTTTACTAACCTAAAATTGCATTTTCATTGTTAGTTTGAAATAGGAGCAGAACGTATCCGACTTGGCCACGGTGTGCTAATTATCCAGCGACTCTACTTTTACGACTACTCACTATGCATTGAACAAGGAACGAGAAAAACTCTAATTTGAAACATGCTTTCTATTACTTGAGATGAAAAATAAACGACAGATCAATACTAAATAAACACAAACGAATAATTTTAATGAAGAACAGAAATCAATACGAGTTACCGAACTGTGAATACTTGAACAAAACTTCAAGAACTTGAAAAAAAAAAAAGGCTTTAAAGAAAAACACCGTAGTCTAAAACTACAAAATAAAATCGGAACAGTTCTCCTGATGGCAGCAATCGGCTGCCCTTTCCTCCTCCTTTTGTACCATGGGAATCAGGTCCCGTTCCGGAACCGAAATAGGAACTTATTTTTTGTCTAATAATAAGGTGTGTTCCAGAAAAGGGTGAATAAGTACTTATTTTTCAAAAAGGTAATTTCAAACTCAAAAATCATGTGCTTACGCAAATAATTTTCCTATCACTATGGATCTTGTTTGATAGATCTCATTGAGATCTTTAATACGGTGCAAAAAAAATTGAAAAATTATTTTTCATTTACATTATTTTTGAGTTTGAAAATATAAAAATAAGCTGCTTATTTGAATTTTGTGAAAAAAAGATCCAAAATAAGTATTTATAAAATAAGAAGGTTTCTGAAATGGAGCCTCAGCCCCTTTTTTTAAATGTTGTAGCCGCCTCAAACCTGTTGTGGAAAATAATAATATATGCCGCCGCCTCCTTGATTTCCTAATTAACCTACGTAGAACTTAAGCCTAGGTTTAGAAATTCAAATCAACTAGATATCTAACTATCTTCAATTTGGCTCTTATACACTTTGACTAGGCTGCAAACGAGTCAAGCTGAGACGAGTTTTACGATGTTCAAACTTGTTTATTAAATTTTTAACGAACACGAGCTCAAACTGAATGAAAACTTAACGAGTCGAGCTCGAGCTGAGCGGGCCTTGGCTTGACTCAAGCTCGAGCTTGTTCACGAGCCTTAACGAACCAACGAAAAATGTATATATATCTTCGCATAGGCCTAATACAACCAAAAATATTTTGATTGTGAATGTATATATCTTTCATTTTCCTATGGAACAAGGGAGTAATGGCGTGCATGTGCTCTAACCTCCCTTGGTTGACTAGAAAGTAAAAACGGAAAGAACAAATTATGAAATAACAATAAAAATCCTAAACTTAAGTATATGTACTCGAGCTCGCGAGCCAAGCTTGAACGAGCCGAGCTGCGAGCCGCTGGTTCGTTTGCAACCCTAACCTTGACCAAATCTCCAACCATATCAGGGCTGAAATTCGGTACTCTCTTGCTTTCCAATAACAGCTTGGGCCCACGTTCAAATTTATATTTTTCTTCAACGAAGGTTTAATCCTACGGCCAATTTGACTTGTGAATCGTTGCTCCGGACTGCAATTCCACTTGATTGATTCCGAACGGCCGAATATCAAACATTGTTTAATATTTACATTTTGCATATTTTTTTATCAAATCCTTTAAATATCTACAATACAAAAATTAAACATTAAAATGCCAAGTAATAAAATAAATAGACTTAACAATGATAAATTAGATGGCGCTTATGTGAACATTTATGTGTCTATCAGCGGGGACCAAATCACATGTATTCATAAATTAACAAGAAGATATTATCCTTACATAATTGTAGCACAATTTTGAAGGGACATTTCTTCGCAATTTTCACAAACAAAAATCTAAAGTACATTAGAAATTATGAGATAATTGGGAGGTGTGCAGAGGCTCGGGACCCTGCTTGCACCCCCTTGTCCCTTTATAGGTGAAACATGATATAGATGATTTGTTTGAGTGATTTATAGAAGATGAGATATGTCTATGTTTGGTTTCTTTTGAGTTGGTATAGAATTAAGAGAGAACGGTGATATTTTTGAAATTGAAAAGACGAATATGATAACACTATAAATGGACTAGATTCAAATGGCAAATATCGGATATAAGTACTTTAAATATACCATCTGGGGTGATAGTAAATTTGCCTCTTATATTCCGTTGACAAACTGACCGTAAAAGTCAAAAATAAAAATAACATTCACTCGTGAGATTGCTATCCCGTTAAAACTCACCTCCAGCTTGACATTCAGTTATAGTCCCGATAATTAACTTCTTTGGTCATCCATAGTGATATAATCAAAAGTCAATTGTTTTTAAAGTTAACAATATTTGTGTAAAAAATGGCTCACAATGGTATAATCAAATTTAACAACATCCTTAGAAATAATCAAATTTTGGGTTTTGAATAACCAAAACTAACAACCTTTTTCAATAATCAAAATTTGTAGATCTCACACCACATAAGTTAACTAGTTCCAAAATTTGTATACAAATGTGTTTCAATTGGTTTTCTCTTCTTCGCCTATTCTATATCTTCATTTCACCCACAAACTATTTCTCTTTCTTTTCCTCAAAAAGTAAAACTTATATCTCTCGATCATCTACAATTTAACACATCGTCACCGAATTAAGATATTTTACTATTCTTTCCCATTTCTATTTTTTTTCCAAAAAAAAAAATCATAATAGGAGGGACGAAAGTCACTGATTTTTTCCCAAAATTAAAAGAGAAAATCGATATATTTTTGCCCAAAGAAAAGGTAAATGGAGGGAGGTGAATGGCGGGAAACAGAGGAAGAGAGAGAGAGTGAAATTATAGTGGACCCTTATTTTGGTTATGGTGATTGCAGCCCTTTCGGTAGTCGTTGAAGTTTACCAAACGGCCGTCAAATTCAATTATTTATTTACCGGACTACAACTAAAGATTTACATAGTATAGTGAGAAAGTCCGAGTCGATCCACAGGGAGCTCGAATATAGCTTGTTCAGATTGTAGATGTAAGGTTTTCCGACATTTAGGCGGCCAACTTTAGTTTTCATTTGAAAGGTGAGAATTGCCCTTATGAAAAAGATTAGAAAATGAGTTTGAACTAAGAATTAAAGGCGGCAAGGCAATGGAGTTACTAACGCCCGTAACTTAGGTCATCCAACCTTTCTCAACGAAAACACGGTTGAATCACACGGCATAGGTTATCAACCGGAAGGTTTAGCGGTGAAAATGGTTAGACTTGATATAGAGTTTGAATAACAAGCTAAACACAAGGCGTGACATCGCTCACGGAACCATGTGAGCGAGCCCATGATCACCGGAGATTAACAACGCCAAGACTTGCATTCAAACTTGATATCAAGGTCATGAACTAGAAGCATAGTTTGGAAAGCGAGCAAGTTCTTTGGTTCTTTCGGCAAACACGAGGCGAGACATAGCTCATGGAACCATATGAGCGAGCATATGATCACCGGAGGTTAACATCGACAAGTTTTGTTACATAAAGGCGAACCACGCACATTTCCAAATCATACCTCAAGTCTTATGTTGAGAAAGGCAAGATAAACATAAGTCACGAGGTGTTAATCACCCCATGGCCGAGCCTAAACGACTACTCACACATAATGAGAAAGACTAGAAATCATACTCAAGGAAGAAAACATGATTAACCGATAGAAATGGAAATAAACTTGATTTATATAAAGATCCAACTAGTAGCTACAACATTAATAAATGAGAAAACATCAAAACACTTAAACTTACTTGAGTTCTTGAAGAGAATAACTTGAAAAGCTTGAAAGACTAACAATGGAAATCCTAGAGCAAAAACTAGAGAACTAGGCCTAAAGATTAACTAATGACTTATCTCTAACTAATGGCCACATATGGCATAAAAGGCTATTTATAAGCCTCAACAATCAGCCATACAATGGACCAAAAGGCCCCCAAAATATTCCAAAAACATACTAGAAGTAGAAACTTTCCATATATGGAAAGTTGAAAAGGTTAACAAAAATCTGCACTACGAGCTTGGGTACCAATAGCTCAAAAACGAGGTATTGGTACCAACTAAACTGTCTTCCAATTCGGCAAGATGGTACCAATAGCTCAAAAACGAGGTATTGGTACCTCTGTGTGAAATCTGCAGAACAAGGTCAGTTTAGGCCATCATGCCTTGTGGTACCCCGACGGCCTTCCAAAACTTGATTTCTTGATCAACGGGACTTGGCGGAGGTATGCCTTATGGCCTTGGACTCTCGGATACTCTCGAGAACCATCCTCAATGCATTAGGCTCGCTTGAACCACTTTGGCACGTTCCTTGCCAACCTTGACCTCCGGCCAATCTACGAGGCTTCTTCTAGTGCCAATAAGTTCCGATGACATTGAAACAAGTGCCATCGGGCAATTGGATACTTGGCTATAACCCAATATATCCCTTGGCGTTCAAAACCTCAATTTAAGCACGTTTAACCTGAAATGCACACAAAAATAACTTACGTGTGATATCACTATAAAAGCTAAATAAATGCAAGTTAAACCAATATAGTACGGAACTAGTCGCACCAAATATCTACAATATTGGGTGCTCATCATATGGACTAGAAGTAACCATTGTGAAACTCAATATTGTTAAGCTTAACAACATCTGAAGTAAATAATCAAAACCTGACATGTTAACTTTTGGTTATCCTTTTTTGATTATACTACCATGGATGGCCTTAGACAAGGAATTTTGTGAGACAAGTGTGATTGTGTTTAATGAGAATAAATTCTTTACACTGTCGGTATAAATATTTGTTTATTTCAAATCAATTATGTTGTGCCATATCGTCATGTTTTATTGATTGGGACCACTGTTTTACAACGTGGCGCAATACAAAGAATTTATTCTCGTGTTTAATACATAAATTAAACACTGGGGAGTATTTATTTATGGATCATGTTGTGGAAAAAGAAGTCCATAACCCATAGAAAGTCATCCCCAAATCTCTTTCTCCCATGAGAATACATTTTTTAATCTCAATTTTTTATTACACATATATATAGACGCACATACACAGACATAGCTTCCTACAAGAACCACCTTAGCTTGCCAAAATGCGAACCTCCATTTTTCCGATCAAATTTTGATAATTTGAGCTGTTCAATGTGTTCAGAACGTGATTTTAAGGGTACCCACAAGACATCAACCAAAAAAAAGACCGGGAATGGCTTGATCTGAGCGGTTTTTCATAAATGCTAATAGAAACTATTTTATGAAAAATTGCACGGATCATGCCCTTCCCCTTTTTTTTTTTTGTCAATTTTTCGCAGGTACTCTTAAAATCATGTTCTGAACAAATTGAATGAATTGGATCATCAAATTTTGATTGGAAAAAGGGAGGTCCGCATTTTAGCAAGTTAAGATGGTCCTTATAACCACCGATGGTGGTAGACTGGATGGCAAAAGCCTCCGTCATTCCCAAGCAAGACTCGGGTTCGAGTCTTGTCAGTGGCAAGGAAATGAGAGATTTGTTCTCTTACCATCCTGTACCCAGGTGGTGCTGTGGTGACGATCTGTTCTCACGGACAATAGTTATGGCTTGAATCGGACATTCCACAGCGGGTAGGGAGCCCCTATGGGAGGGCCATCTATTATCTCTGCAAAAAGTTCATAGATTACGAAACCCTTTACAGCGTCACACCCAATGGGGGTTGCTACACTGGTTGCCCCCCTCTCACCCTTTTTTTTTTTATAAATAAAAAAAAGGCGATCCTTATAGGAAGCTGTGTGTGTGTATATACACACACACACAGAGCTTCTTATAAGGGAGTCCTTACTTAGCTTAGGATAGGATTTCACATTTTTCGATCAAATTTTGATGATCGAAATTATTGAATGTATTTAGAACGTGATTTTAAGGGTTTTTAAAAGAAATCAACTAAAAATATGTCTGAAAAGTGCTTCATCCAAACAATATACTCCGCATATAACTATTTTTATGAAAAACTGTTTGGATCAAGCACTTTCGGACCATATTTTAAGCTGATTTCTCGCGTTGACCATTAAAATTACGTTCTGGACACATTCAACAGTTTGGATTATCGAAATTTGATCGAAAAATGTGAAGTTCTTTCTTAAGCCAATCCAGACCAACACCAGAAAACCCGAGTTCAAGTGTTCTCCTTCTCCGGACTGGGGGGAGCTGTTGTCCCGGCCGAGGGGGTTCCGCTCCGGTCTTATTCGGATATCGAAAATATTCACTTTGAAGAGCTCGTCGAGTTGAACAAGTATTCAAAAAATCAGTTTGATCGGATATCTTTAAGTGCCTGATCGGAACACATGTAACTTGCCAATAATGGGTTCTAATAGATTTGATTTAGTGTTTCGGATTCATTCTTTTCAAGACAAAAATATTTCGATTAAGCATTTAATAATATTCGATCCAGCTGATTTTTTACATACTTGTTCAACTCAACGAGCTTTATAAAGTGAACGTTTCAAATCATTAGAGCGAGACCGGAGCACGGAGACAGCAGCTCCCCCAACTCCTCCTTCTCGCTGTCAAAAATACATTTAACTAATTCTAACACTCTTTACCGGGAATTTAAAATTATCGAAGTCAACAAATTTCAATTTGAAATTGCACTCAAAAGTCCAACTGTCTGTCATCATGTGTTACGTACGAACGTGTTCACTTCATCGGATTCTATTCTCTACTGAGAGTCAAAATTTTAATATCCTGTTTTTGTTGTTGGTTACCCTAATTAATTTAATGGTGGCATGCAGGTCTTGTCTATATGTAGCTTTGGGACAAGTTATATATCACTTGAGTGAATACTAGTAATACTCCCTCCCTCC
>BPLS01000518.1:1398335-1463708 GCA_019656275.1 Rhododendron kiyosumense
AACCAAAGCCAGGTGGGAAAAAGGAGTGGAAAAGAAAGGGCAAAGAAAAGAGTGTGCTTAATTTCTCCTTCCATTTCCAACTTTCTTTGTTCTTATAATAAGAGAAACAAAATTGTTGTTTTGTACAAAAAAAAAAAAAAAAAAAAACCTGCTCTAGTCCTGAGTTCCGTTTAACTTTTAATATTTTTTTTGAAAGTTTTGTTCTTGTTAAAAAGAATTCAATAATTTTACTTACACACACATTTACAAAGGTGATGAGCCCCACACACACTGAACACCTTCGATATGTATGGGCCTATCTCTTTTGTGAATGTATAAATATTTCTGTGTGATTTTATTTTTAAAAATATCCCCTTTTATAAGCTTAAAAATATCACTTTTTGCACTTTTTTAGCTTAACAATTGATATTTCTAAAAATTTTGCACTTTTTTAGCTTATCAATTGATATTTTCTAAAATATTTGGATAAAAGTAAAAAATCTCGAGTTTTCCGATTTCTCTCGTCAATACATATAAAAATTTACCACAAAACTAACAAACCCAAAAAAAAAAAGAAGAAAAGAATAAAAACAAAACTCTTTTTTTTTTTTTTTTTTTGTATTTTTTGCTTGGTGAAACCCCCAACAAACTACCGACGCCCTGGTTGGACTTGCAAATGTTAGACGATTAATATATTAAAAAACAATAAAAGGCTAATAATTGGAGGCCTGATTCACCACCAACTCCACCATCAGTACATTCCAACACTCATTCCCATGCACCCCATTAGTCAATACTAATTGTCATCTAATCTCTTCATTAACACGTCATCTTCTGTGTAAAATTATCCTTAATTGTCTCATTATCTTCATTAATACTACTACTCTTTATTACTAGTATAACACTTTTTCTAACTAAAGTAGTAGCAGTAGTAGTAGCAGTAATAATCTGCAATTATAATAAGTTTTAAAAATGACAGCTCTGCCCTACGATTATACATACGCACTATATTGCCTATCGCCCAAATTGGCGGGAACGCCACAACACCTGTCACAGTCAGAAGTAATCAAACGCCGTTGATTTCTTCCCACTGCCCGACGTCGTCGTTTTCTGCCTCTGTGCATCCGGAATCACCGGCGGCGTCAGCGACCGCACCAGCGCCAAGTTCAAGCCCTTGAAGAACGGGTGGGTCTTAACCTCTGCCGCCCCGCGCCTTGCCCCGATCCGACTCACCGGATCCTTCACCAGCAACCCGGATATCAGGTCCCGCGCGTGCGCCTCACCCGCCGTCGACGGCGACCGGGTCGGGAACGCGAGGGGCCTCTTCACGATGCTCCGCAGCGTGGCCTCGTTGGTCTCGCCCGCGAACGGCGTCCGGCCGTAGACCATCTCATAGAGGAAGATCCCCAGGGCCCACCAGTCGACCGCGTTCCCGTGGGATCTTCCCGACGCGACCTCCGGGGCCACGTATTCGTGGGTCCCGACGAACGAGCACGACCGGGCCGCGACCGGTTCGGCGACGAACAGCCTGTTCGCAGTCAAGGTCTGGATCTTCTTGGAGCGGAAGAGGCAGGAGAAGGGGGATAGTTTTTTATGACGGCGTGTGGGGGAAACCAGGGGGTCGGGGGAAGAGTGGGGGGATTCGACGGCTGGGATTGCGTCGGAGCAGAGGGAGAGGTCGAAGTCGGAGAGCATGATGTGGCCATCTGATCTGACTAGGACGTTTTCGGGCTTGAGGTCTCTGTAGATGATTCCCAACATGTGGAGGTACTCTAGAGCGACGAGAACCTCAGCTGCGTAGAACCTGGATGGAGAATGGAGAGACATTTTGAGTTAATTCGTTTTCTCGGGAACCAAACAGATTTTTGTGAGTTTCTCGATTGGACTGGACCACACAAGCAAAGCAAAGCAGGAGGAATATAAAACTAGTACTCCATTTAAGTAGTAGTATTTGTTATTATTAACATTGGAAAAAAGAAAATCTCAGAAAATCGTGTGATGACTTGCATGGAATTAGGGTGAAAGGATAAGCCTCAAACTAGGTTCTGCAAAATATTTTTAAAATGAAATTCCAAAACAAAAGTTTTAACTTTTGCAGAAGTGAAACGGACACATCATTCGACATTTCTACAAAAATATGGCCGGGTTCCATTCCTCAGAAACAACGAAACTCTAGAAAAAAAAATACAAAAAGAGACTGAAACAGAAAAGAGAATGCAGAGAGAGAGAGAGAGAGAGAGAGAGAGAGAGAATTGTTTGTCGTGAGGAATGTACCTTGCAGAACTGAGAGAGAATCGTTTGTACGGCTGTTTGTGCCTGAGAGAATGCAAGTCCCCACCGGGACAGTACTCCATGACCACACAAGAGAAATGCGAGGCTTCAAACTCGGCGTAAAGCGTAGGCAAGAACGGATGGTCCAGCATCTTCAGAATCTTCCTCTCCGTTTCCGCCCTCTCACTCTTCTTCTTCGCTGCCAACACCTCCTTATCCACCACCTTCATCGCAAATACCCCGTCGCCGTCGCCGCTCGCCAGCCGGCACAAGTACACCCTCCCGATGTCACCGCTCCCGATCCGCCGCACCAGCCTGAAGTCCCTCAGCCCCAGCGCCGCCTTCTGCTTGAACGTCGCCGTCTGGATCGCCCGCCAAGAGGAGTCCGACGACCGGTGGGGCTTCAGAGACGGATTGTTCTCCGGGGAGGACTCCGATCTGATCAGGCAGAGGTTTTCGAAGGACAATCTGCTGAAACTCACGCAACTGTCGACGCTACTACTCATCGATGAGGTCTCGCTTGAATAATAACAACAAGGGGTCTCGTAGCTGTCCCGTTGTTGGAACTGTAACATTGTACTACCACAACAATCCCCAAACTCTCTATCTCTATATAGTATATAAAAATCACTTGCTGTGTTTTTCAACTCTTTTTTCCCTTTTCGGCCGACCTTGATGAAAGTAACTGTTCGGTTGCCAAACTGCTGGTCAAAAAGCGCGAGGAACTCGAATATTGATTTCGATAATAATGGTTCAGAGACAAAAGAATTAGCACTTTATGGAGATGTTTTCAAACTTCGAATCTGATGCCAAGAAAATGGTAGCGATGGCGACAATAGAGAATGAAACAATAGCAACCGGAGAGAGAGAAATCTAGAAGAATCAACAATCCAAAGTCAATGATTCAGAGAGAGAGAGAAGGGGGGGGGAAGAGAGCAGCAGTTGGACCGCCATTAATGAAGATGAAAAAAGCTTAGCTGAGGCACGCCAAACAGAAAGATTAGGGTTTCCGTATAGATTTGTTGAGAGAGAGAGCTGTCGTCGTTTTCTGGGTCTTGGTGGCTTCAGTGATTATGGCGATTGGCCGTAGAGAGAGAGAGAGAGAGGGGTAAGCAGGAATGGATGGGAGTGAAGGCGGTTAGTTGGGGTTATTTATGCTACGTCGTACGGAGGTAAATTATTGGGGGGGCTTTTTCTGGGATTTAATAAATCGCGGTAATTTTGGGTGGTTATTTTAGTAATGTATTTTTGTTTTTGTGTTTTTTAAATTTATCTTCAGTTAATGTATTTTTGGATGGGAGGTGAGGTGATGGTGTTGGCACGTGACAGCACTGTGGTCGCTGCAGAGTGTTGTGGGCCTTTTCCAAGTTTTGCTGACGTCGTGTGATCGTGGCACGTGGCAAATGGGAACGGGGTTGCTTGTGTTTTGAGAAGGTTCAGAGATCGTGCAGTGCGCGTGGTTTGGAATTTGCCAGGGTAGATACAAATCTGGAAGTAGAATGACAGGTTTGTCCTTGTTGATTATCTCAGTTGGCCACGCCATATCTCCACTCTACTTGATGATCTGTTCTGTGCCATCCACCTCGCTCGCCAAATAGTGTGCTCACAAAATAATAAAAACAATGGCTTTGTTCGTTTAGCACATTTGGGTTTTTTTGTTTTGGTAGTGGGTGGAGAGAGATGGAGAGATAGGTAATGAGTGGAGAGAGATAGAGAGAGAAATGAAATTAATAATTGAAGAAATAGGATAATGATTGAAGAAAGATATAGGGTAATGATCGAAAAATAAAGTTAAAACAAGTTAAGTATGCTAAACGAACAAGGTCAATGCTACTTGCACATATTATGCACATACATTTTTGTGGGGTCCATATCGGGGTCCCATAAAATGATCCAAATCGCTCATCTTTTTTAAAATATTTTTTGACGGTTCCTGTAAAAAATCAGCTCCAACGGATATCAGTATGAGCTTTATCAGAAATCGTAGGATGAATCATTCTGTTTTGCCCTACGATTTCTGATAAAGCTCTTACTGATATCCGTTGGAACTGATTTTTTACAGAAACCCGTCAAAAGATATTTTAAAAAAGATGAGCGATTCGGATCATTTTGTGGGACCTCGATATGGGCCTCACAAAAATGTATGTGCACAAAAGTATGTGTGGGAATCATTATTGCAAAACAATTCAAGTTGATCGAATACATGTAATCACCTTGTCGGAATACTTGTAGAGCATCCGCACCAGACTCTCTACATTTTGGACCAATTTACACCTCAAAAAATCACTTTAGTACTTTAGCTCTCTACTTTTAAAATAACTACTGCATCAGACTCTTTACTCTCACTCTCCTCTCAATAAATAATTAAACCCACCTCAATTAAATACTCCATTTACTCTTCCTTCTCTAATAAAAAAAAAAATTCTCCCAGTCTCCCTTCCTCTGACCCTGACCCCCTCTGCTATGCAACAATAGAGAGAGAGAGAGAGAGAGAGAGAGAGAGAGAATATAAAAATAGAAGCAAGTGAACAGTACCTCGCCTATCCAAGCGAGGTACCGTAGCAAAACTAAATTTTCTTCAAATTAAAGAGGAAGGAAGAGAGGCTGATAAAGGGGATTTTGGATGTTTTTTCTTGTTTTGGCTCTTTAATTTAGTTTAAAGAGGAGAGTAAAGAGAGAGATGTGGATGTCCTTAGTTGTGCAAAATATGATTAGACTTGTCTATTTTTCTATATAAATGCTTTCTGATGAGATAGATACAGATGTTGATCAACTTGAATAAAATTTTGGGCATTTATTCAATGAGCTCTATATTATGGATTGCTTGGATCATTGAGTAGTGATTCGGGGGGCGAGAAACATTATCGTGTAGTCTTGTCCGACGAATTAGAGAAGCTATATCAAAGAAAAAAGGGTTAGAACCCTCCCACGAGCAAGTGATAACTCAGACACTCTCTGCCCTGAGCACAACTGGCTTTGTTCTGAATTTCCACTCCAGAGCGCTCATAAATTTTACTCCTGAGCGCTAAGAATCGACCATTGTTTTGCTCTGAATTTTCAGCATGTTCAGCAGCATATGGCCATGTTTAATCAAATATTCGGTCTTGCTACAGTGACCTCCATCAGAGAATTCAGAAGACTAAATCATGTTGTTTTATTCCCTCTCAAATATATTTAATTTATTTTTTAATTAATTTTCAAAATTCAAAATCCTTTTTCCTTGTCCTATAAATAGCACCCCTTGGCTGCATTTTTGGACACACAAAATATTGCACCCATAATCTCTCATTAAGGAAAGTCTCTCTTGGCAAGAAATTAAAATCATCCTTCAAGTTTTGTCAAAAAATCAAAACATCATCATATTCATCATGAAAATTTTAGGAAGTTAGGAGCCACATTCAGTCCTAATTTCTTGGATTTTCCCACTTCATTCCATCTTCAAACTCCAGCCAAAGAAGCAAAGTTACACTTACAAAGGCAGAATCCTTCTACTTTTCTAACCAAAAAGTGTCATTATCCTTCTGAGGGAGGTCATTCAGCCCACTCCAGTTCTTCATACTTGTTGCGTGACCTTAGCCTAAGGCAAGGGCAAAAGAGCTGCAATACAAAAAATTTCAAATAAGCTTTGGGACACTCCCGAGCACTCAGGACTATTCCTAAGCGTTCCGGAGTGATATCAGCTGAATAAATCATGTTTTTCCTTGAACATACTCTTTAAAAGCCATTTTTAGTATTGAAAGTGATTCAGCATTTCCAAAGCCTAATTACCTTAATTTCATATGCAATAAAGCAGAGTTTAGACAGCCAAGACTTATTTTGGACTGTTTAAATTCCTTGCTGAGTATTGATTCATGATATTAGTACTTTGCAATTATTTCAAACATTACAATATGCTTGTCTAACCAAAGTTTGCAGGATCGGGTAGCAGAACTCCTGAGCGCTCAAGAGCGCAGTCTTGAGCGCTCAAGAGTGGTTTCAGTAGCAGTTTTCCATTTCTTTTCCGTCATTGTCCATCGTTCATCATTATTTCATTATATCTTGTACACCGGCACCAGCATACACTCCTTACTTGATATATCTGTGGATATTTGCTAAATGTATAATGAAACAAAATGCTTTTGAAAATCCCGCAAATGTTCAGCAGAGACCGATTCTGGATCAGGCGAGGGGGTGTTATAAAACCCTTTTCCCTTCATAATGTGGCTTCTGAATCCTCAAAGGAATCTCTGATTTTCAAATTCAATCAATCATTTTCAAAATAAAATGGTTTCTCGGGTGATGAACCATAAATTCGGGTGGCAACTCTTCAATTTTTTTTTTCAATTCAAAACATTATTTTTCGGGCCGCCCCAATCCACCCAGGGCTGTGGTAGCCCACACTTGTACTTAGGAAAGTGATTCAAATCATTCATTTTGTCCATCTTGTCAAGTTTTGGGTGAGGGGAAAAAATCACCTTGACCTGACATTAGAAAGGGCCTAAATGGAACACGTTCGTATTGGAAAATTTTAACTGCCAATTAATATAAGTTTAAGACAAAACTTCGAGGAAACATGTCTCAACCATAGTATTTTCCATGTATGATTAGCATTTTCTCCTACGTTCAGGTTAAGTATAGGTCTGCAAGGTCCATATGTCTCGGTCTCTCTTTGTTGGCAAATCTCACAATAAAACACACATTTAGTTATATCCCTAACTATTGAGCTATAATTTATTTGCCATCTTTTTTAATTTAGAGTGTCTGTTTAGGAAATAAATCATAATACTCTGTAAATTGTGAGGTTGAGATTGTAAGATAACTAGAGTGGAAGATAATCAAGAATCTCATCGGATTTCACACATATAGCAGCTCAATAAGGAAAAGAAATCAAGAAATCACGGGTGTGGAAAGTAAAAATGTTTTTCAGGGAAAGTGCTTGAGTAAGGGGTTGTTTGATAAAACTGAAAACTGGAAGCTGAATGCTAATTTTTTAAGCTAAAAAACTATTTGATAAATATATTAAGTATTGAATTAAAAAAATTATTACTTAATTTTAGTTCCGATTCTCTTAATTTACTAATGGTTACAATGTACTTATGGTAATGGTGGAGTGGTGATTGTGGTGGTGGGCTGGTGGTGATGGAGTGGTGAGGGCGGGGATGGAGTGGGAGTGGCGGTTGTGGAGTGGTGAGGGTGGGGATGGAGTGGGAATGGTGGTGGTGGAGTGGTGGTGGTGTAATGGCGGCGGGGGCGATGGAGTAATGGTGGCGGTGGAGTGATGGATGTGTAATGGTGGCGTTGTGGCAGCGGCGGCGTGGTAGTGGTAGTGTGGTGGCGGTGGTGGTGTAATGGTGGAGTAGTGGCGGTGGTGGTGTAATGGTGGCAATGAATGATGGATGAGGAGTGATGGTTGTGCAATGGTGGGATTATATGATGGTGGTGGTGGTGGTGGTGGAGGTGGTGTAGTTGTAGTGGTGGTGGAGGTGGTGAAGTGGTAGTGGTAGTGGTAGTGGTAGTGGAGTAGTGGTTTTGGTGGTAGTTGAATATAAGTATACAGAATTTAGCTAGAATTAAGTAGCTTTGAGCTACTTAATTTTTTTAAACTTTTTAACATACATTTCAAATGGTACTTAATTTGTTAAGCAAGTAAAATTTGATTATCAAATTTATTGAATCACTTATTATTTAATTGATTCAATTTTAAGTATTGAATTTAGATTATCAAAAAATAACCCCCAACTCAAAGACAGACTTCAGATAGTGGTCGAGCAACTCACCAGTTTTCTGCAGGATAAGCGGCTCTGTTCGGGCCATATTTGGACCTCTCCTATCAAGGACATCTGTCCAACGAAACGAACACGTCAGTGCTGGTCTCTTGCTCTAAATCTCAAAAAAAACTTAAGGGAGTTTTTGGCTTGTCTCTTGGAGAAAACACGTGACTTCTTTTTCAAAATAATTCCGAGAGTTCTTTTTCAACTTTGATTCTGCTACTTGAAGCGTTCTTTCGATGAATTCTGGAAATACTATCTCGGAGGACTTGAGGATTCAAGACGTTCGACAATCAACTTCTTGGTGCGGTGTACATAGATTCAGCAAATCGATTTTTGCTCAATTGATGATGATTTCTTAATTAAGGTCTTTTTGTAACTGCATAATGATGGGTTTTAGTGTGTTGATTTTCTCCCGTGATTTTTACCCCTTTAAGGGATTTTCCACGTATATTCGTGTGTTCACTGTTTATTGCTTTTTGATTCGATTCTTTTAGTTTGCTTGTTGAGTATTTGACAGAGAAAAAGGAATTTCAAGTTCTTTTTATCACTGTGGACCCTCCCTCAATCAAGGCCAGTGCGCGGGACTGGGCAAGACATTCAACATTCAGGACTAAGAAGAAATTGGTTCAATTTTGGAGGTTGTTACAGTTAGAGAACGGCGAAATCAAAACTAAACGAGAAATGCTACACTTACAACATTTTTCTACAACATGTTTACAATATAGTGATGTGAGCCCAGCCAAAAGAACATGGTGACCCACTCACATCACTATGTTGTAAACATGTTGTAAAAAAATGTTGTAAGTGTAGCATTTCTCAAACTAAACCAGTTATTAAGTGGATTGATTCAGTTCGGTTGCTCCGGTCCAGTCGATTTTGTGAATTTTTTGAGAATGGCAAAATCAAAACTAAACCAGGCATTAAGTTGATTGATTCGATCAGTTCGGTTGCTCGGGTCCAGTTGATTTTGTGAATTTTTTAAATTTGGGCCAAGAATAGTAGGGATCTAGGGCTCCAAAATCGAGGATGAATGTATAAATTGATGACAAATTAGTCATAGCTTAGCATGGGCATGCATGCACCTGCTTAGATCATACATGAGTCCGTGACTGAGCACAGAAAGTCATTACGGTGACTATAAACTGTCCCAAAACGGTTCTAGGCGTGCAAAAACTCTCCTGTACATTGCATTGCCTCCCGTCAAACCAACTTAATAACTTATGACTTAATTTACTAATTAATTTTTTAAGTGCTTATTGAATTTGGGTTATCAAACAATTTTTTAAGGGAAATTCTGAATTAAAATACTGATGTAAAAATAAATTAGCATACGAATGTTTAACTAGCTGGATGTGCTACTATACAAAAGCTTAACTTTTAGGAAAAATGATGGCCAATAACGTGTTTTGATAATTAATACCCGTCAAGGACATTTTCAACATTAACAAATGTTCTTAGCGGATATTAATTATCAAAACACGTTCTCGGCCGTCATTTTCCCTAACATTTTCTGAACGTCTACGGCACTGAGATAGTTTCCTCAAAGTAGAAAACTGGAGTATTCTTTCTTTCTTTCTTCCGCGCCCTGCCCTTGCTTTAAAAAAAAACTTTTCCTGCTCTCCTAATGTTCATGAGATTCCGTATTGGAATGACTTGTCCAGCTCCAACATTGTCCATGATTGATGTAACTCACTTATTGGCACACAAATACAGTAGTACTAGCTAGCTAGCTAGCTAGATTCCAAAACATAAATTATTTACTACCATCTTGCAGGTTACATGCAAGCAAGCAAGCAAGCAACGCGTTTTGCACACATTAATTTGTATTTGAACTTGGATCCATTTCTTTTCTTTTCTTTATTTTTAGATAGAGAGAAAAGAAGCAGCAAAGGAAAACCCTAGGTCTCAATGATTGAGGTTGCTTGAAAGGGACTTGGTCATGTATTAATAACTCATATGTAATGTGTCGGTGCAATTAGTAGACAGGCAATACGGTTTGATCAGTACTACTAGTACTTCAATTGAAAACAACTCATTTTCGAATTAATATACCATCTTGCAAAATCTAATATTCCTGTCTTTTCATGAAATTACATTTAATAAAAGTCATATTTATATACAAGGCACTTTTAATGCAAGCGCCTGCATTCAAGTAAGTTGCGGACTTTGCCTTTTCCGATCGAATTTAAAAGTACGTTGCCACATGGAGTTGGGAGTTATTCTCCTTGACGATGTTACTCCAACTCTCAATCTGGACTAAAATATCTTTCTGATTTTATATGAATACAGGCCAGCCAATAAGAAAGTGACAGATATTGAACGATCGATATAAAAATCCATTTTGGCCAAATAGACCAGAGCATGCATGCATGATATTTGTTTCAATTCTTGATATCAGGCCAGGCCGCAGTAAAGCAATAGAAATTTATTGTAAATTCTCTAGTCTCGGCATGGATGACTTGCTTTTAACTGAACCATAGAGGAGATTAATCGAGATGTGCATAAGCAAATTCAAACAACCGTCAAATTAAGAAAATAGAAAGAAAAATGGGCTTGATTTGAGTAGTTTTTATTTGAACCGTTAGATAAAATACAAACAAAAACTGCTCGGATCAAGCCCTTTCCGGCCTATTTTTTTGCTAATTTCCCGCCATTACCCTTAAAACCACGTTCTGAATATATTGAGCGACTTAGTTCATTGCAAATTGGTCAGGAAATGAACGTCCTTACCGTAATACGGTAAGGGCATCCTTATAAGAAGATTTGTGTGTGTGTATACATACATATATATATATGTCACAAGGATTGCTTGGAAGGAAAAAGGGCTTCGACTTCTGGAATTGTAGTGGGCCACCCCTTCGGGGGGAATTGGGTCCCAATATGAAAGAACAGGTCTCCCAAAAGACAAAATGATACAGGGGCTATCTCATCACCATTTCTCACACTTCAATTTGGAGGACTGGAGATGAGATGGATATGCCAAAGGGGACCATGTGATGGTTTTGATGGGATTTTTTATGTCTTGGGGAAAGGTGGCCAAAAGGTACAACAAGTGGAACTATTTTGCTAGCAATGAGAGCAACTCAAGTTGCCAAAAGGGAGGGCCAAGACCCATGTTTTAGATGTCGGTTTGTTTGTTTAATTTGTTTCCATAGGATAGGATGATAGAAAATGAACTTTTCCTCATAACCAGAATTTTAAGGTGAGGTCGCATGATAAATCTCGAAGACCTAACATTATCAACTAGCCACATTGTTAACCAGCCACTCGAAGAGAGTAGCGTTACCAGTAAAAGATTGAGTGCAGTTCTGAATGAATTTACAATTAGTATCCTTTAAGTGCTTGTAAAAACTTTTTGGGTTAGGCAGCAAAGGTTGGTGGGGGCTGGAGAGATTAGTACTGTGGTGCGCACAAGTCAGCCCATGAACCACTCTTCATTACCAAAAAAGAAAGAAAGTATACGTTCCAATAAAAAAATGTCTATTAAACCGGTCCCTCTTGAATCAAAATCCTGACTCCGCCACTGTTCACTACTATTTACTCACATGGCCAAACAAGAGAAGAGAAGTCGACAACAATAATTGTGAGAAGGAGAGAGGGAGAGAGAACATCAATGTGGAATGGAATCTAATATTGAATTATATAGTATTTACATGTCGGGACAAAAGTCCAATATGTCAATTCTACTCTTTATTTGAAGGAACATACCATGCACGTATGAGATAGCTAGGGAAATGCATGGTGTTGGTTACTTAATTAGGATTCTGGGAACGGTAGAAGAAGGCCAGACGTATAAGTACGTACCAAGAGCCTCTCTTTTTTTAACCGAGGAATAATCCTGCAACCGAGTCACTATTGGATCCGACTACGCAATCCAAACCTTAAGGGAGACTAGCATAGCAATCCACCGCCATGGCCCCCCACTTAAATCATCGTTTGCCTCCAGGGGAAATCAAATCCTGCTATGTTGCAAGCATCAAATCCTGCTATGTTGCAAGCACAAGTTCGCTCTTACCATATTAACAATTCATAGGTGTGTACATACCAAGAGCTTTCGGTCATGGAGGAGAGGAGTCATGGTAGTACGTACTGTTAAACGGCGCCAACAGTGCTACTTGCACATATGTTTTTGCACATATCTTGCACATACATTTTTGTGGAGCCCATATCGGGGGTCCCACAAAATAATCCAAACCGCTCATATTATTAAAAATATTTTTTGGAGGGTTCCTGTAAAAAATCAGCTCCAACGGATATCGGTAAGGGCTTTTTTAGAATTCGTAGGGCAAAACAGAATGATTCGTCCTATAATTTCTAAGAAAGCCCTTACCGATATCCGTTGGAACTGATTTTTTACAAGAACCTTCTAAAAAATATTTTAAAAAAGATGAACGGTTCGAATCATTTTGTGGGACCCCGATATGGCTCCACAAAATGTATGTACAAAATATGTGAAAAAGATATGTGTGAAAATCATTACTGTTAGGAGTAATTACTGTTGGGAGTAATTAACTTACCTAGCTTTCTTCGATCTGTGCAGTGTGCACAGAAAATCATTTTATCTTTTTAGTAAATAGAGAATACCCACATACGTACTGGAATTTGATTATGTTTTACGAAAAAATTACGAAAGTAAAATTATTTGAATTGACAAACGAAATTAGCATAACTTTATTTACAAGTTTTAGAGACAAATTCCCATTTGTATTTTACTTATTTGAATATGTATAAACCTTATAAGAAAATTTTACGAAATTCGGGAGACCTCAGGGAGGCGGGCTTGGGACAGCAGCGCGCTGTTGTGCCCGAATTCTGGGCCCACTTCGGTCTTACTCCGATGATCGAAAGCGTTCACTTCGTAGAGCTCGTCGAGTAGAACAATTATGCAAAATATCAGCTTAATTGGATATCATTAAGTGCTTGATCGGAACATTTTTATCTTGAAAAGAATAGATCCGAAACATTGGATCAAATCCACTGTTACCCATGGACCAAGAGTTATATGGGTTCTGATCAGGCACTTAATGATATCCAATTAAGCTAATTTTTTGCATAGTTGTTATACTCGATGAGCTCTACGAAGTGAACGCTTTCGATTATCGGAGCTAGACCAAAGTGGGCCTTCAATTCGGGCAGCAGCGCACTGCTACCCCAAGGGGACAATAGCCCCGCGCCTCCAAGGTCAGGGATCCTGCCTGCCAGCCAGCCCTGGCTAGCTATTTCCGCCCCTTGGGGGTGTTACGTACACTTAGGGCTGCAAACGAACCGAGCCGCTCGCGAGCAGCTCGCAGCTCGGCTCATTAGTGACTCGCTCAAACTCGGCTCGAGAGTTAAACGAACAAGCTCGAACCGATTTTTTCAGCTCGTTTCGTAAACGAGCCGAGCTCGAGCTAGGATAAGCTTGGCTCATGTCGACTCGCGAGCTCGGGTATATATACTTAAGTTTAGGATTTTTATTGTTATTTCATAATTTGTTCTTTCCGTTTTCACTTTCTAGTCAACTAAGGGAGGTTAGAGCACACGCACG
Source organism: Rhododendron kiyosumense (assembly GCA_019656275.1). Lineage (NCBI taxonomy): Eukaryota > Viridiplantae > Streptophyta > Magnoliopsida > Ericales > Ericaceae > Rhododendron > Rhododendron kiyosumense. Next base: position 1,411,863 of record BPLS01000518.1, read on the forward strand.
CCAGTACACCCTTGGTCCATAGGAAATGAAAGATATATACATTCACAATCAAAATATTTTTGGTTGTATTAGGCCTATGTGAAGATGTATATACATTTTTTGTTGGTTCATTAAGACTCGTGAACAAGCTCGAGCTCGAGTCAAGCCAAGGCCCGCTCGGCTCGAGCTCGACTCGTTAAGTTTTCATTCAGCTCGAGCTCGAGCTCGTATTCGTTAAAAATTTAATAAACAAGCTTGAACATCATAAAACTCGACTCGGCTCGGCTCGGCTCGTTTGCAGCCCTACATACACTTGTCATCAATTAACTACAAATAAATTGTATTCATGTCTACACATGCATCAGCTATCAACCAGTTTGTGAATGCCATGAACCTAATAATAACTATCGCAAACTAGCAAATACATAGGGAATATTATTCATTCCCACTATTATTACGTTGGCCAATCATGTCATGATAGTGGCCGAATCATTAGACAATTACCTTTCAGATATGAAAAAAAAAAAAAAACCTTAAATATGATCGAGTACTAGTACTAGTGAAAATCTAAAAGCATATGCTTTTAATGGATTTGAGGCAAACTATATGCTGACATTAATTTGAGGCCACTTTATCATGGAAATATATAGTTTAAAAATGAATACGAACTCTCAACATAAATAAACATAGTGTGGGTAGACAGGATGATCGAAGTATTTTGCTTTGGTTGATTCTGTAACCGATAGGGCCCAAGATTCAATACTCTAAGGACCCAAATAATCCTTAAAAAATAGAAAAAGGTATTAATCAGATTGTACTAATAAAATGCCACAATATATAATTGCTCACCTAGATCAGTAGATCCAAGTTGGTAATCCCACTTTATAAGATCTTGAGGGATCCTCTGTCTCTTTTACGATTTGTGGTTTCGTCATGCTTCACTGTCTACAGAAAAAAGGGAATTTAGGAGCGTATATTCAATTTTTTATTTTTAAAAACTACTACTAGTTGTTAGTGTTTGTCGAAAATATTTATAATCAAAATTAGAGATTTCTAAAAGTTGCAAGACGGGTCTAAAATATGATTTCAGAGAAGTTGGATTTGACGTGCTTTTGGGAGTACACTTTAAGTTACAAGTGAATCGAAAGCTGATTTTTTGGTTTTTTTTTTTTGACAATCACTATCATTTTTTTGTTGCAGTTAATTATCATTCCACAGATGCAGTAAACAAATTTACCGGCGCAGACTAAAATGATCTATAACCTGTAACATAAAATACAAGATCATTTGATATGAAAAACTTGGGCTTTATAGATAAATAAATAAAGAATCTTAATTAATTCCAGCTAGTTAAGAACAGCCTGTTGTGCAGGCCATGCTTGGTTTTTCACCTAAGGAGACCTTCAAGTTCAAGTTTCATACTTCTTGAAAAATGATATCAAGTTATTCTGTGCGAGAGTGCTACTCTTTTGTTTTTTTATTTGCATAGATCATCACAACACGATCAAAATAAATTTGACTCATCTAAGTAGAGAGAGAGAGAGAGAGAGAGAGAGGAGGGAGAAAACACCCCCAAATATTCCCGGTGTGTTGATGGATTACGGGGGGGCAAAGAGACATAATATGAATCGTATTACATGGACCAAGAATTGTCAAGTACTGTGACTTTATAAATAACAAATTAATACTATATAGTTGAAAATCATGAGATTCAACTGTACACATTAGTGGCATAATCACCATATCAGGAACAACCCAGAAATAGCAACAACAAAAAAAACAGTTTGGCAATCCAAGGTATTAAAATATAGGGATGCCCATCGATTGTCCCCAAGAGACTGTTCACTTTGCTTTCATATCTACACACACAACTTGTGGTCTAATAATATATAATCCGTACTAAGATTATTTAATGTCATACTTACATTTATGTCCCACCATCTAATATAATAATAATACTAATAGCATACAATATAAGATAATGAATTTAATATTTGATTTAATGTATTAATTGTCTAACTGAATATTCAATAATAAGATTATGCTGTAAGATCTGCCACAACTTTACCAGCTGGCCTAGACCAAGACACTCAACTTTATTATATATGCTGCTAGTGGTGTTCACCCTTTTCATTTTCTTTCTATATGCATTTGGAAGAGGTTTCTCACCGGATACTCAAGAGAAAGGGTCTACACTATTTTAATCAATAAAAGGGAAGATAACGGTCATCCTTTTTTAAGAAAGGTAAACAAAATTGCACTCCTTGTTCGGCTTTTTGTAGAGAGAGAACACATGAGGACATGGATTAAAAGCTCAAATTGTCCACAACCGGACCCAAACTATCTATAAATAAATATCTATAAAGTGAGTGGATGGAAGTACATTCATTTATAGTAGTACTACAGTATGAATAGTGGAAATTGGCAAAAGGGGCCCATCAAGAACATGGGGTTGGGCCGAACGGCTGCAGGTCCTTCAAGATAGACAACCACAAAACAAAATGTTACAATACAGAGGGATCCTTGTTGAAAATGTGACAAAATTACTAGTACTAGTACCTCATTGGCTAGCATATTGATTAGCGGAAACAATTTGAGATTTTTCAACAAGTGATCCTTAAATTATTAGGAAACAACCCCAAAGACCAGAGCCAATGTCAGCGTATTGCCCGAGACCCTTTTGCAGTATCCACTCGACCTCTGTAATATAGTCTAATTGGGCTATTTTGGTTTTTATAGAATATAATTTATTTCTCATAAAAATGAAATAAAATAAAACCATACTCCTTTTTTCACATTGGGTTTGTCTTGCTTTTGAATCCCTCACTTCGATGAGCCACATTTCACCTGCTCAACTAGTGACTATATACTCAGCTCTAATCTATACTATAAAATATAGCAGCTCTTCTTAAAAATGTCTTAGCATACAAACATAATACAATTTACGCCGTTCGATCGTACTTTCCAATAAGGTTATAGCCGTCAGATCATACTTTCTAAAAACGGGAGATCTAACAGGATGATTACGTGACCTAAGCCGCTATGCACTCTCCAATGGAAAACTAAACCCGTAAATGTTCTCTATTTTTTAAGAAAAAAGAGACATCATATTTGTCTGGCGAACAAACTTGTTTTCCATGAGAATCTCTTGAAGCTTACCAATTCTCAGAGACAATACTCCGAATACATGCTTTCAAATTATCAGATACTATCCGTGCCAAAAAATGAATATGATGGATGGCTTTTATCATCAAAAACTATCTGCTGGAAGAGCGTTTTGCGAGGCTGATTTTGGAAACATCATCTACAAATCATGTGTAATCCCATGAATAGACCAAGAAAAGCAAATGGAAATGGGAAAACCTTAAGGTTCTGTTCAGTTGTCAGAAATGTTATGTGGAAAATTAGTTCCCTGAAAAAGTGAAGTGAGGTGAAATAAAGAATAATGAAATTTATTTTTTCTATATGTGTTATGTTAACAAGAAATCTTGCAGGAAAACAAAAAAAAAATTCCTTTTGGCAAGACTCATTTTGCAGGAAAGTATTTTCCAATGAAAAAGTTGAGGTTGTGGGTCCTATAAGGCTACAACTCATCTGGAAACTGAACAAAAAGAAAATTATAGAAAAGTTGATTTTCCCGTCCTTTCCCATCCTATTTGTGCAACTGAACGGAGACAATTGTCAGAAATGTTGCATGAGAAATGAATTCTCAAGAAAACTTGTGAGGTGAAATAAAGGAAAAAAAAGTTTATATTCCTGTGTGCTCTTTTGAGAAAAAATCTATAGCAGGAAAATTAACATATATTTTGCAAGAAAGCATTTTCCAGTGAGAAAGATTGAAGCTTTAGGTCCTACGGGCCACAACTTTCTTGTTAATTGAACACAGAGAAAATTACAAGAAAGTTAATTTTTCCATCCTTCTTTTCCTCGCAACTAAAGAAGGCCTAAGCAATTACAAGTTCAAAGTCCCACATCGGATGTTGAAAAGGGGACGTTGTGGGATATAATAATGGTTGAAGTAACAAAGTATGTGTTCGTAAAAAGGAGAGATGGTTGGCATCTCCCCAGACAGGGACGGGAACAGCCTTCGGGCTTACCTGTTACCAGACACATCCGGTTAAGGCTACCCACTGCTGTGGATCTCTAACCCAATTTTTTCGGCCCATTGTCAACAGTTTTTCTTTGTCACATTTTCCGGCCCACACACTAAGGTAGTTTCCAAGCTCTAACCCAGTTTTTTCGGCCCATTGTCACAGTTTATTTGTTAATTTACTGTGAATAAGTCTCCACATAAAATATTTTACTCATTTTCTGCCGTTTGGCTACAAAAAAGAGGAGGAAAATGTTTTCAAGGTAAAATATTTTGCACAAAAGGGGTGAAATTGTTTTCCTTTTTTTTTTTACCGTAACTTTACTCATTTTTGCAACTTTTGGGCATGGTGTGAGGATATGGCAACTCGTAAACAAGGTAATAGATTGTAAGACATTGGTTAGAAGGAATAAAAACGTGGCCTCACGTGATGAAATGGAATCTGAAAACACTTGTGTATTTTTTATATGCCAACCAAACATCCAAAAAATAAAAATTTAAAGTTTATTTTTTGAAAAAATATTTTACATTGAAACAAATGGAGCCTAAGTTTTAAAGTGGAATTGAATAAATTGTCCAATCTATTGGTTTTCAATGGATACGTAGAAATCAAAATATATTGATAATTATCAAACCAAACCGAATCTTGTGTCCTAATCAAATAAAGTCGGCCACATGAAACCTTTTTTTTCCCCTTGAGTTATGAACTCTACTTGTTCACTTAGATTTAGTAAGCCGAAATTGTTTTGTATCATGGCATTCAAAGTCAGTTTAGGTTGTCCTCTTCCCCCGGCCATACCATCCATTACTATAATGTCACTCTTATAAACTGTTGTATTTGCAAGTCTATAATAAATATATGTCCAAACCATCTTAATCTATTTCTCTCAAATTATCCTAGATATGTAACCATCTCATGAACACTTCCTTTCTAATTCTATCTCTCCTAGTCTTACTACGCATCCAACTCAATATTCTCATTTCAGCTACCACTCATCTTGCTCACTTGTTAATTTTTGATAGTCCGACACTCCGTTGCATGTAGCATTTTTAGTCGTATAGTACAAATTTCCTTTCCATTATTGTATCCTTCAATCATACAATATCAAAAGCGGCTCTCCACTTGAACAACCCAACTTGAATCCTATGAGTTACATGGTTAGTAATTTCAATATCCTTGCTAATTATTGAACCAAATACCTAAAATGCTCACTTTGATAGCTCTTAATCCTAAATCCTTGCGTCTTCTGCCTCGACACTTCTATTGTCACTAAACTACATTGCATATAGTCATTTTTACTCATACTTATCATAAATCCTTTGGGTTCGCAAGTGTTTGTCCTTGAATTTCTAATTTAATTAGCCTCCTTGCAGTTTCATCTACTAAGACAAAAACTATCATCCCATAACATGGAAATGGAAATGAGCTGTGAACAAAAACAATCAAATACTAAGGGGTGAACATTTTAGAATCGGAAATGCTGATTGTCCTCCCTTTAGTCACATAAAGCGCGGAAATGAGTTGAATGAAAATGAGAGCGAAAGTGTGAAAGCGCTTTTCGAAAGCGTCCCTAAATGAGTTGAATGAAAAGGCGCTAAATAAGAGCAAGTATTGCGAGGGGCAATGCAAAGTGAAAATCAAGAACGGAAACGCAGTTTAAAGTAGGGATGGCAGTTTACCCGCCCTGACGTTTCCATCATTTAGTATTTGACCATTATGCTAGGCGCAGACACAACTTTAATTATCAAGCTACAACAATATTCTAAATGAGTGAAACAGTGCAAATACCTTAATTACGACCAAAGAAAGAAGGGAGGGATGTCCAAGAAGCAATTGATTCTTAAACCACCGTCCAACTAATTTAAAAACAACAAATGGAAAAAAGCAAACATTAAAGAAAATACAGGGAAAAAACACAAAGGAGAATTGCATGCATTAGATTCCTAACCCAAAACCACAGAAAGGAATGTCTACTCAAAAACTCTGTTTTAAGATGCTAATCCAAGTACACATGATTCCACCTGTCTAAACATAAAAGCAACGCTACCTACGTGACAACACAACTACGTCCGGAGCTATTCGATGCACATGAATCCCTTTACATTTTTGTTTTTCACATTACGCAGATATGTTGGAAAAAACGGATTAGCATCTCATGTACAAAAGCAGTAGAATACCAGCAATTTTCCACCAACCGAGGCCAGGTTTATACTTTGAAGTTGGAGGAGCTGAAGATTGAACGGATCTGGAAGTTAAAAAAATAAGATAAAAAAGGTAAGAACAGAAAAATATATATACAAATAAGTAGGTGCGCGTACACACATAATCAAAGAAAAATCGGTCCTCCCAACCCTTAATCACAAGAAAAACGTACCCGGATACAGTATAAACACATTTGGCGTAACCTGTAACCCAAATGCAAGGGACTAATTAGCAAAAACAAAAAGTAAAAAATTTCACTTCACTCACAGATATCCAACACTGCCACTTTTAGTTAGTGGTCCTTAAAGACACATTTTCAAATATCTCATCAAAACTTGTACGCTGGTATAAGGTATATAGTATAACATGGAGTGGGGGGTGTATTGAATTCGAAAAACTTACTCGGATTACTTTTGGTTAAAGTGGCAGTCCCCCCAAAATTGCAAGCAATATCAGAATTCCCATTCTGCTGGTAGTAGCTGTTGAAAGCAAACGAGGCGTGGGACAAAAGCGTGTCGGGCTGAAAGCAGTCCCCATCCGATTGGATTGGGCCGCAATCCGTCTTGCCAAGCCCACAGGCCCAGTCCAGCGCGTTCTGCAGGTCAACTTGGGAGACCCCCGGAAGGGCCACACACCAGGTTGTTCCATCGAGGAACGTGGTATTGCCTTCTGGAGGCGATAGAGTCGTGACTGGAATCGTTGCCTCCTCCTTCTGTTGCACTGTGGCCTGTCCTGCAGAAACTAGACATTGTGCAGAACTAAGTTACGTAGAGGAAATGAATGACTGATTCGGAAAATGTTAACAATTCCGTTTAGTTGTTGCAATATTAGAGAATCAATTTTCCAGAAAACTGTCCGCTCGGCAACTTTTAAAACTTTGTTTCTTCCAATTTAACTGGTACCATACAATCACTGCGGGTATTGATATATCTTACCAAAAAATAAATTTAATCTTACCAAAAAACACAGAAAACAAACACACATGACCGATTTTCACGTGAAGTACATTCATGTCTCACACTCATTCCACTATGTAATTCGAACAAGGAGAGAGTACAAGGTACATCGGCTGCTACGCATAGCAAGTATTCCTAGCTTAGAGTTTCCACCAATGACTAGGTCAAACTCCGGACCGTCGCCGATGTGCTAAATCGAATCAAGCTTCACAAGCCCAATATAGATTTCTCATACTACACAAATTTCATTGCCGATAGAATATGCATTACGGAAGCAAAAAGGCCGAATTAGGTATTCAAACATTAGGCTTGCTAATTGACCAACGTCTAAAGGGAACCCATTAACAGAGGTATAAACAAAAACTGATGAACTCTACTAAATCAAACTTCTAGGTGCACTTGGGAGGAAGCAAAGTGTGTTTCCACTTTCATTTTTGTAGTAAAATTAATGTTGTACCGTACTACTTCAATTTGTAAAAAAATTGTTTGCATAACACACACTTCAACATAATACACACTTCAAGAATCCCATTTTAAGCCTTTCTCATTTCTAATTCCACGAATAGACCATTTTCTTGGGGAGCTTGCTTTAGCAACTCGACTAGTACCGACCAAAGGTGCCGATTGTGTGCCGATGAGCGTTTGGGGCCGATTACGGGGTCCCATAGAAATGATTGGAGCCATTCATTTATTTTTTTTTAAAATATTCAACTGGCCATGTCAAAAATCATCTTAATCGGATAACTAAAGGTATTAGAGGATGTCAAGATTAACTCAAATTTGAGTAAAAGCTTCATTCGGTACGATACACTTTATTGGGCAACCCCAAATTTAGGCATAAATTGGAGTAAGAATTTCATTAATAGCATGATTGTAAATTTGATAGGGAGAAATAGCTTTACAAAATTTGAGTCTCTCTTGATTTGAATAAAAATTTGAGCAAAATTCAAATTGACATAGGTTTGAGTCAAGGAGGGAGTGGTGTTTAATTTGTGGTTGATGCTCTTAGTATCTCGAGTCATGGAAGTGTGAAAGCTCTGAAAGGATGAAAAAGTTTAGGCAAACAAACATAAAAATAGACGAGCAAAAAAACAAACAAACATAATAATAATAATAACAAATTAAGCCCTTGAACAGGTAGATAAACACCTGCCTCTGATTTGTTTATGTAGCTATTCAAGCTCGGTGAGACTGATTTTTTGCGTGAATGATCTTCTCTTTTATTTAGTTCCATGTATACATTTGTGTACATATATATATTGCATTCAAGCACACATTCATTCAACACACCCAAGAGTTGAATCTTCTAGTCTATTTTTTGAATCGCACCTTGCTTTTTGTCGCACCATGATATCACCGTACTAACTGGAATCGTTCAACTTGTGAAGCCTACCGAGCATGTCATTTATGTAAAAATGCTCAAACGTTTATCTCGATTATGGCTTCGCCAGCCACTTGACCTAACCACATCTGTTCATCTATTGTTTTCTAGACAATTGCAATAACGAATGAACAGATACATCTAACAATGTCAAACCAACCTGATTCTAGCGGATAGATGATGTGTTGATATGTTTTTCGAAGATTACAACATGAAAGGTTCTAGATATCCCCTGTTCCTAAAAATGAGAGTGGACACAATCAAACATAGATAATTTTATCCACCCATTTTGCGAGGTCTACAACACTATCTTATGTGTGAAAACAAAACTATATATTTCCATTACCAAAGGCCATTTGAAGACAAAAAACAAAAACAAAAACAAAAATTGATATTGCGAGTTAAGTAACCACCAAATTAAAGCCTTGAACAGACAGGTAGAGAAAGGAAATTAGAGCAGAGATTGAAAAAGAGAAAGATGAGATCAAAAGGAACGTACGTACGTACCCAGATAGCAATATTCCAGCATTATCAGACTCTGAAAAATCCACATGATTAGCAGTGTAATCCTCTTTCTCATTGCGAAAACTGGTTTGATCTAATATCACACTCTCCCCTGTTTTACACCACTCTCCCTTGAATGACCCTTTACTTTCAGGCTCCTCACCACTAGCCCCTGATGAATGTTAGTAAATCACTCCTCTCTCTCTCTCTCTCTCTCTCTCTCTCTCTCTCTCTGTAAATTTTGGGGTGGGGGGGAGAGAGAGACAGGGCCCGTAATGATGACGTTATTAAATGCAGGAGATCAGAGTAGTACTTGAAGAATCGGCCGTTTACTACTCAAATTTTCCTCTCTCTCTCTGTCTCTCTTCTCTTTCAAGTTATGATAGGCCCGTAATATAGGCACTTTTGACAGACTGATTTTCCGCTTTAATCAAATCAAATTCAGAATACTTATATTTGTATGTAACTCACGTGTAAAACCCATTGGATCATCAGGAGGAGGAATACCAAACAGCAGTACTATTGGTACATGCTCCTGCAGTGGTTATCCTACAAGTGAACCAGCATTTTGCTAAAGTGTGGAACTCATTGATTTCAATCAAATTTCGATGATCTGAATCGTTAAATATAACCACAACGTGATTTTATGAGACTCCGCTAGAAATCAACAAAAAATATGATCAAAAAGTGCTCATATCTAAGCAGTTTTTTATTGAACGATTCAATAAAAAATTGCTCATATCAAATACATTCCGGTCATATTTTTTGCTGATTTTTTGCGAAGACTCTTAAAATTATATTCTGAACACAATTAGTGGTTCGAATCATCGAAATTTAATCGGAATCTATGAGGTCCGCATTTTAGCAATTTAAGGGATCATTTATAGGATAACCACTGCATACTCCTATATCAAAACTATGCCGGAGCGCAAACACTTGTTTTTTGACCTATTTCGGGTTCTAAAAAAATTATCAGAGTTATTCATGTTATTTAAAATACTTTGTCTGTGATTCCTTCACAAAATTAGTCCTATAATTCACGTGTGAATTCTAAAGCGAAAATAGATATTATTTCGTAAACACCCTTATGGATATCGGATTGAACCTATCTTTTTGTAAGGACCATAAATAATATATTTTAAACAAAATGAACGGCTCCGATCATTTTATTGAGACCCAAAACAGGTCTATCCACTCTGCACAGATTTGATGTCTGTATCCTTTCTGAATACCAAAAGTAGGGGTGTGTACAGGTCAGCCGGGTTGGGTTTGACCTCGAACCTGACCCGACATGTCGAATAACAAATGTTTTAGATCTGCAAACCGAACCGAATAGGGGTAGGAATCGTTCGTGAACTCGATTCGTCAGGTCAGGTCGAGTAAGAAACACAACACCTCGAACCGAAATCTAATTTTTAACAGAAATTGAATCCGTACCCGTCCGAACCACATGTTCGGCCCCATCCGAAATCCTTCGGGTCGGGTGGGTTCGCGGGTGAGCCGTTTTTTTTTTTTTTTGCACAGGCCTAACCAAAAGCTTTCTTTTGGTCTTTCTTTCTTAACTCATTTCTCCCTATATATTTAGATAGAGAGTTGTTACCCACACAGACATTTTGCACACATATCGTGCACAGATCAGTGCATGCCATCTACTATGGGTTCTACACAAACGATTCGAGCCATTCATTTAAATGTAAAATATTTTTTCAATGGCCCCCGCAAAAAATCAGTTCAGTCCGATAACTATAAGTGTTTAATCAAATCATCTAATTTTTCATTCGGATTTCTGGATTAAAAAGTCATTTTTTTTAAATAACAGTTTTTAAATTACAGTTTTACTGTTTTTGTAAAAAGAACAAAAACTTCGTTTAAAAATATGAGAGAGATAAAGTTTTTGTGTAATGATGGATGTACTTGATTAAGGAAATATAATATCCACAATGCTATAATCAAAAGTAAAAAGTTTTTAAAGTTAACAATGTTGATGCAAAATATGGCTCACAATGCTATAATCAAATTTAACAACCTCTTTAGAAATAATCAAATTTTGAGTTTTAGATAACCAAAACTAGCAACATTTTGACAATAATCAAATTTAATAAACCCTACATATTCTCAATCAAATACACTAATCATTATACAAAAATGTTCTATCTCTCTTCCCTTTTCCCCTCTCTTTCTTTTTGAACAATATTTTCGGGAAAAAATATTTTAATAATTTTTTTTTAGAAAACAATTTTTTAAAAATAGTTTTTTTCCAAAAAAAAGTTTCAAAAACTAATTTTCCATTTCTAGTAAATAGTTTTTATTAGTTTCAAAACTATTTTTAGATAAATTATTTTCTACTATTCACGATTTTTAGTTTTTTATAATTTGAAAAGATAATGTGACGAATTTTGATTATCCAATTTTAATTATACCATTGTAGATATCTATATTGCTAATCTTAACAATCTCTTAAATGAATAATCAAAAACTGATGTGTTAATTTTTTGTTATCAATTTTTTATTATAGCATTGTGGATACCCTAAGAATCACTAAATTTGATTATTGGCAAAAAGTTGCTAGTTTTGATTATCCAATGACCAAAATTTAATGAGTTGCTAAAAGGTTGTTAAGTTTGATTATGTCAATGTAAGCACTTTTTTGAGAAATTATTATTCCCTCCATCCGAATTTAATAGTCCCTTATTCAATTCTAACTAGATAAAAAAAGAGTTATATCTTTAAATTTGTAATAAATTTTCTATTCAATATAAATTATATTTAATAGATCTCAATTAATTTTATAAAACAATATTTTCAAAATTACATAAAATATTATAAATTACAATATATAAAATATTATTCACTCAGTGATGAAGTGGTTTAACTAATGGAACTCGATCATGAGAGATAACTTAATAGGTGCATGTGGAACTTGGTGATGAAGTGGTTTAACTTGTGGAACTCGTATTGGGTTAGAGACGGTGGGAGGGTTGTTTGGTGGTGAAGGTTTCGTCTGCGGGTTGTGCTTCTTCTTCGGCTATGGAGGAGGTTTGCCCTTTCTCCATTGTTGCATATGGAGAGAGAGGGAGATGTCACATTTGGGGAAAAAGGTAACTCATAGTAATTAACCTCTTATCAATAATTTTCAAATTAGTCTATGTATTATTTACTTGAAATAGTACGAATTTTTTGAAAGTAGAAAGTTAATTAGGTCTTAGATTTGACGAAAAAAATTATATATCCTTGCCAAATGACACCTTTTTGCAAAGCCTATAAAGTTACTATTTGGCGATGAAATTAATGTGGGTTTTTTGAACAAACCTCTTTCGAGACAAAATTTGTATTTCCTTAGCAAACGGTACCCTTTTTTTTATGAGGAAAGAGAATTTCATACTAAATTTTGTTCCAAAGTTATTTTTCTTGTAGTGAATACTAGTGATTTGAAGAAAAAACAAACCGCAATGCCATATTTACATGGAGAAAAAGTAAACAAAAGATACTGATATAATAATTGCCATAAGTAATTAACATCAAAAAAGGAAAGAGAGTTCCTTTAATATTTCCTTGCAAAAATTTTTCAAAATGCCAGTTCACTTACAACAACTAATTAATTCGGAAGAGAGAATTACAACTATATATAATCTATATGGTTTATAACTCATTTATTTTTTTTGGAACGGCAAAGAAATGAGCCAATTGAACAAAACTATTTCAATGGTACTTGATGTTGAGTTGTTGAAGAATAGAGGTGATCGTATCAGCAGTCAATGGCTTCATATAACAGTCATCCAAACCAGCTCCCATGAACGCCTGTTTCTCCACGTCTCGATCCCGCGACGTCATCCCTACAATCATGCTGCTCACTCCCATGCCTCGTAGCTCCCTTGTTGCCTGTCCAAATTACGTATTGTTTTGCGAAAAATTAAATTTGCATGGAGAGAGAGTGTGTGTGTGTGTGTTAGGTGCGTAAATACACCTATTTAATTATACCCCTTAACTTGGGTTTGTTACGTCCAATTATTATATTATTTGGAGTTTGATACTTGTTTTTCTCGTTTCAGGCTTGTGGAGCTAGCAATTAAATGATGTACAGAGCAAAATTGAGAATTATTTTATGTGATCGGCCCACGTAAAAAGCCAATTCAGTTTAGAAGGAAGTTTGTTGAGCTTATGATTTTAAATATTGGATCCATATTAATATTGGATCCATATTTATAATGGACAAATGAGGCTAATCCTGAAGAATTAAAGCTTGACTTGTGGGCCTAAGCAAGGAAGTTTAGTATTGAGCCCATGGCTAACTCACGGCTGAGACAAAAAGGGCAGGAAGGGTTTAGTTTGGCATCTCTTTTTACACGGAGAAAAGAGAGAACGGGGGCTGCCCTCATCACTTCTTCTGAAACGGAGAACGGGGCAGCTGAGACGATTCTTTTGTTCCGAATATTTCCAGTTTTCTTTTTTCAAGTTTTGAAGTTTTGTTTAATTACTCACACTTTAGTAACTCATTTTAATTTTTGCTCTTAATAAAAGTAATTACTCGCACTCCGGTAACTCCTTTAAATTTTTGTTCTTAATAAAAGTTATTCACTGGTATTTGATTAGTTGATATTTCTTGTTTGTCTTTCATCTCGCGCAATAGAAGCATGTTTCAAACTAAGATTTCTTTTGTTTTTTGCTTAATAATGAGTGAGTAGTCGTATAGGTAAGATCGCGGGATGATTAGCACACCGTGACCAGGTCGGATACGTTTTGCTCTTATTTCAAAATAATAATAGAAAGACAATTTTAGGTTAGTAAAACACTTCCGTTAGACAAACCCAGATATTGTCGGAGTCCATGTGAACGAGAGAATGAGGGACCAAAACTCATTCTCCATTACACATGGGTAAACGGCAACCGTAATGGTTCGTATCTTTCGGGGTATCTTTTGCTCTCTAAAGTCAAACATTTTCAAGAACAACGAATGGAGCAGATAAGTCCGGACTGGTTGCGAGTGCTATGAATCCTACGATCGTACCTTCTTTTTAATTATTTGGAAAAAAACCAAACAATTTCTTGAGTTTAGTTAATCTTAGCATCAAATACAATGTATGACTACCTAAGAGCCAGTTTAAATAGTAACAACCCGAGTTTTTCAATCAGCACACATCACCGTCTCTGTGGATTCGACTCCGATCTTACTGGATATTGTGTTATGTCGGTCTCAGCCCTATGCTTGGGGCAACTCGTTATTTTAGGACTAGGATTTAGCCAAGCAAAGAGATTTGAGCATGCACTTTATGCAAGTGAGCTCATTTTTCAAAAAAGGAACTCAAATTTTCATTGTCATATTATTCGAACTAGATATAGTAACCTGTTTGGATAAGTTTTATTGTTGTACTGTTTTTTATTCATAAATCCCTTGAAAAATTTAGAGAGCTTGAATGTCTATCTTACAAAATAAGTTTAGGGACTTCAAAAAACAAAATTATTTAGGTGTTCAGTTGAGAAAAAGTGAAATTAAAAAATAACATCCATGTTCACATGCAATATATTATATCAAGTCTTCTATTATGTTGTTACCTATCGTGGACAAATAAATCTTTAAGACAGATAAACCAAAAAATAAATGGATACGCTAAAATACACACTTCTATTGAGGTGTGTAGAATTGAAATTCGTAATATTTCTTTAACAATTGATAGCATCAGCATAAAAATTTATAACATAAAGATAAAAAGTCACAACATCCAAATATTATGTGAGATTTCTTAAATGATTCCAACCTAAAACTAATTGGCAATGGGTGGAGTAACCTCTAGATTTTATTAACCAAGCTTAGATAACTTAGATGAGCGATATGAGATAATTTAGTCTAAATAGAATTCAAGGTCAATATAAAAAACTTATGAGCAAACAGGATAAATTAAAATGAACAAATGAAAGAAGAGAGGAAAAAAGCAAACCTTGGGACCATCCATGATAGGCATTTCCATGTCCATAAGGACCAAATGGAAAGAAGCACCAGAGCGATACAAATCAACAGCTTCTTTCCCATTTCCAACCACTTGGGTTTCAAATCCAAATCTATTCAAAAACACCTTGTGGATTCTTTGAATAACAAGGTCATCATCCACAACAAGCACCGAGAACTTGTTTTTTGTTGTTGTTGTTGTTGTCAAGTTATTTTTGCTACTTCCACTTTTCTTCATCGTGCTCTTTGAGCTTGAACTCCCCATTTTGAAAGACATCTTTAATTAATTTTCACTGCTCGCTTTTCTGCAAAAATCATAGATGATAGATCTGTTATTATGTGCAATAATGATCATAAAGTTCCTATGTTCAAGAACAAAAAGTAGAAGCGGGGGACTGTTGTGAGCAAACAAAACAACTTGCAGTTGTGTTCCATCTCACAATTTGTCTCGGCAATTAATAGTCCGGATTTAAAAAAAAAAAAACTCATACCGGAAAGAGTTTACCCCGAAAGAATTAATCAAAAAAAGAAAAAAAGTTTTAAAATTCGGATGGTCCAAAACACTTTTGGATAGTGATATTATGCACTGCTGCACGATACTGTTTTTTGCTCTTAGTAGCCCCCCCGCTTCTCACAAAGAGATAGCTTACACAAGATGGAGGACTTAGCTAGAGCAACTCCTGCATCCAAACTAAGGGTTAAATAAGGTACAGATCTCTCACCGTACCTTTGAAAATGGCATCCCATTAATTTCAAAGATGATGCGACGACAAAATCTCTTTTCTCTCTCTCTCTCTCTCTCTTGATTTGATGATTGACAACCTAGCTCCACAAGAAAGGTGGTGAGAAAATTAAAGGTTCACCAAGGATCTGAAAGTTGCATGAAAAGTAGTAGTAAGCTAGCTTGTAGTTTTCCCTATATATTTATATAGTGTATACAAAGATGTTTTGCATAGCTATGAGATCTACTAACTTGATCTTTTCCCTCTTTATATTAACTCCAAGGAGGGAGAAAGATTAATACACACAGATTTTCCATGAGTTATCCCCCCAGATTTTTTTCCTCTTTGAGGAGATGAATTGGCCATGAAGAACAAATTTGCTTTTCTGATTTTTACAGCTGTTGTCATTGAAACCATTCTGAGAACAATTAAGTTTCTCAGATTTTCTTGAGGGAAAAATCCAATTTGTAGATTTGCATTCTTTCTTCAGATATTTAGCTTGTTGAGGGGAAAAAACTATCAAATGCAATTGATTATCTTGCATTTTTTTGTTCAACCGGATAACGTACACGTGACAAACACGTACTTCGCATAATTTTTTTCCTTCTTTTTTAAAAAAAAAAAAACCCTTAGCCAGTGTAGAAAATATCTTACTATGCTTTCTCTTGAAAAAAAACCATAACATTTAATTCCTACAAGTAGTAGCTACAATAACATACTCTATGATATAGAGTTTGAATTAGCTATGCACTGTAATAAGAAAAAGTAGTTGTGGATCGACTATGCTCAAATTCAAAACATTTTATAAAACTTGGACGTGGTTTGATTTAATTAAATGGTTCCTAATTGACTAACGAGTTTAGTTTACATAGGCCCAATCCGTTGAGGATATTTACGGAGTCTACACCACATCGATCGTCTGGACGTAATATACATTGAATAACCCATATCCAACCGTGTAAATCTCTTGTGTTCTTTTGTGCTTGATTTCTTGCTTTCCTTGCGTTCTTCGTATTGTTGTACTTATTTCTAGATTTATATTGGTTGATAGAATCGTTGTGTCTTCCGCTTATAGCACAACAATCTTTGAGCAGCCAAAATAAGCTTATTTCTCACATGTTTTTATAAAAAAAAAGAGAAAACCAAAATAAACTTATAAGAACAGCCAATGATCCGATTGATATATTTGATCCCAATGGAGCATCATAATGGCTGTTAACCAAAACAAATATGGGCTCATTAAGGAAGACCAGCCAATACAATCATGTACCCCCCATTAATGGGCCTTGCGGGGTTCTTTTGTCGTCCCTGTCCATTAAACCCACTATCGAAGCGAGTAAACAACACTTTTGTAACTTCTGACCTCATGTGCTTCCTGGAAGAACTAATTTTGTAGGGTATGAATCAATAAATTAACCGCTAAAGGTTGTTAAAAAATAAGTATTTATTTATTTTCAATTTTCAAATTTACAAATAATGTATTCGATAAATCTCAATAAGATCTTTTGAATGGTGTAAAAAAAAAATCAAAAATCATTTTTGTAAGTCCATTATTTGTAAGTTTGAAAATTATATTTACTTATTTTTTAAGAACTCATAGCAGAATAGGGCCTGAAAACCACTAATTTTTCCCTTTAACCTCCATTGATGTACACAATTTGAAAAAAAAAAATAACACAAAAAAACATGGCATTACATAAAGACATATTAATTCCCAGGACATACGCTTGCCGCTTTAACCTAAAGGTCTGCGCTTTGGTTTGCTTTACGGTAAATATGCTTTAATTTGATCACCACGATCTCCGACTTGCTCTCGGGTAACCTACGACACTAATCGAAAGTTTCTGCAGTTTTAATTGGGCCCGTAGTAATACTGTCCGGCCCATGATCACCATATATATCCAGCCCTGTAGATCGATCAATCCAAAACAGGAGTCCTCATACCCCACCAACCAAATCCTAGCCATTTGGAGCAGCCAATATAAAAACGCCACGTCAGCCTTAAGCATCTAGGTGTATCCAAAAACTATCATTCTCAGGCCACAAACTCTTCCAGTGGCTAAGGTATTGGGATATGCTTTAGTCCCACACATCATAACCCTTTTTTTATATCCAAACAACGAAAGCAAGAATTTTGTAGCAAAATATTTTCACAAATCGTATAAGGGGGAGAGACTTATAGAGCACTTTCAATCTTTGATCAATCACTGAAGTTTAGGAAATGGCAACAACTTTGATGACTTCTCTCCCACAGCTGAAAATGGTTAGTACTGCATGCAGAGCTTTTCTTCTTTATTAGTTTAACCAACTCAATGAACTAGATTTCTAGAGATAATTAATTAACAAGACCAATTTGGTTGAAAATCTTCATATATATGCTACTAATTAAAATGTGTTTTATTAATTTGTTTCTTTATTAGATCTAGAGTTGCACTGAGTTGAGTTGTGGATGCAATCTATGTGGAGGGGATTTTACTCATTTTTGTAAGATTAATAATACTTTTCTTAAGTACAAGACAAGAAATAACTAATTATGAGAGTTCTTATTTACTGTATTTGTTTGAAAATAACTTCTTGGAAAATTTGAATTGCCATCGCAAAGGCGATTTTGGTATAAGGGATAGAGGTACGTAATTAAGATGTGTCTGGATTTATGCGCATAAATTTGTGAGCATACATTACCCAAAAGAAAAATAGAATGAAAATGGCGGGTTATGTTTGAGGTAGTGTAAGCAGAGTTACAACCCGACCTAGGCCAGTAGTTTGGAAGAACATGAAAAGTGTAGGCCAATTTTGATGTTGTTTACATATATAACGTGCTTAATTAATTCGATAATGTTATTTCAAACCTTGGAAACTCAAGCTTCAATATATATATATATATATATATATATATAATCTATGCAGGTAGCAGGCCAACCAATGAAGCGTACGGGAAGGGGACGTTTAGATGTTCGGTGTGATTTCATTGGCTCTCCCACAAATTTGGTAAGCAGCGACCGAATTCTCTCATTCAATTCAATTTCATTCTTTGTATTGTTTTCAAAATATCTGCAACCGTTACTTTGATTTTTACTCAAACTCCAATTCAGAACTCCATTTGACATAAGTTATTCTGTAGACAATTTCAAATGACCAGGTTTGATGAGTTGGGTAAAAGACCATGTTTATTTATTTAGGTGTAATAAGATTCGAAAATGAAATGGGCCTCCTTTATTATTTGAAAGAGGAGAAGGGTAAAACTCATTTTGATTGTTGATTTCGTATACCATTTAATATCATGATTATTAGTTTTATTGCTTTCTATCTTTATTGTTATGCCAATCATGAAGAAGAAGAAGAAGAAACAAGCCAAAAAACAATCACACAAGCACATTAAGATTTATGTGATTCGGCTTAAGCATGACTTTCCACGTATTGCATATAGGTGAAGAATGAGAGAAGAAGATTCACTATAAACGAGTCTGGATTATAAAAAATTGACTGTATCTGTCACTCTAAAAGAGATACCCAATATAAGGGACGAAACTCCAATGTAATCTAAGGAGGTACAAAACCCGGTGGAACCAAGAAGAAACTCCAAAATGCTAGGAGGAACTGAATAGCCAATGTACTTACCCTTGAACTCTCGAAGCTTTCTTTATATAGGAGAGCTCCAAAAAAAGGTCAAACCGACTTACAACGCGGAAATTTTGTCCGATTGTCTGGACAGACGGATTTAAGCCCCATCCGGACGGAAAAAGTTGGAGTTTCCGTGTTGCCTCACATACTTGACTTTTCGTCTGGACGCACCTATACAAAATTAAAGGCATTTTTGTTAACACTTGTGCTAATTTGGACAGATAATGGTATCAACAACAAGCTTGATGCTATTTGCTGGAAGGTTTGGATTGGCTCCATCGGCAAACAGGAAGGCCACAGCAGGGTTAAAGCTGGAGACAAGGGAATCTGGGCTCCAGACTGGTGATCCAGCTGGTTTCACCCTTGCTGATACATTGGCTTGTGGGTCTGTGGGCCACATTATTGGGGTTGGGGTTGTTCTTGGCCTTAAGAACCTGGGTGCTATTTGAAATTTGTAGTTCAAAAATCTGCTGTTAATACCACTCTTTCTTCAACTTAATTTATGTTCTCTGCTTGACAATTATCTTGTGGTTGTACTTTAATATATGTCGAAAACTCCTCCCCTCACCTCAGCAAAAAAACAGGAAAAGAAGAAATTGCTTGATTTTGCCAAACGATGTCTATAGTATGAGATTTACTAAATAACGAGGACTAAAACAGACAGTATTAAGAGTCATGTTTTTAGTAATTCTAAGCCCTAATTGTTTCAAGGCCAGGGATTGGAAAACAGGGTATAAGTTTATACCATGGGATTAGATAGTACTAGGGGGTTCACATGTTTTTTTTTTTTCATCTCACATGGATAAGGATGGAGATTATAGCCTTGTACTGTGTTGGGTTAGGATGAGGTAAATGAAGTAATATTGGTAGTTGGATCGAAGTTATAAGATAGTCCCATAATTATTAATCCTAGTGGGAGGTGAGATACAATAATAAAACATATGATGAGGAATTATCGCCCTAATATGTCCCAACCATAATATAGTCCCACCTTCCTTGTGTGTTTACCCATGGGATTAGGGAACAATCCCTTGCAAGGTGGGCCCCACATATTTTTTTCTAATCCAATCTCATCCTCAATCCTTCTAAACAAACAAGCCCTTAGACTATTTGTCCTGGTACTAATTAGTTCAGAATCCTACACAAATCTCTTGCTTGATTCGGGCAGGATTCATATTGGGATATCTCATGCTTTTTGTTTGGGAAGGACTTGAACCTATAGCTCTTTTGCATTAGTGTCGATCTAAAAAAATCAGGGCGGTTCCGGGGACATTTAAAAAACATTTAAAAAAACAACCCAAAGTTTCCGATCGAATTTTGATGATCCAAGCTGCTCAATGTAATCAGAACGTGATTTTAAGGGTATTTGCGAGAAATTAGCAAAAAAAAATAACCAAAAAGGTCTTCATCCGAATAATTTTTTATTGAACGGTTCAATAAAAAACTGCTCAAATCAAGCCATTTCTGATCATTTTTTTGCCGATTTCTTGCGAAGACCCTTAAAATCACGTTTTGAACACATTGAGTAGCTCGAATCATCAAAATTTGATCAGGAACTATGAGATTGAGATTTGTGGTGTTTTTTAGGTGTCCTAGGAACCGTCTCGCTAAAAAACTAGTAGGTAATTTCTTCTTCTTGTTGTTTTTTTTTTGAGGGGGGATCGAGTAGGGTTCTTTTCAGAGATAGAACTATGTCAGGGCTTATGGGGGCCACGGCCCCCGCATAGTTTTAAGTATTATATAAAATAATTTTTTTGTTATTCGTTAAACCTAATATACTCTATCATAAGAAACTCGGGAAAGGAGATAGGTGCTTTCGGGAATTGTACCCTTCCTATTTGCATGAGAGTATAAGGGATGCACTACCTTCACTCCACTTGTTTTTAAATTATTAAAGATTGGTTTTTTTTTTTTTTGTTTGTTAAGAGCCACCGTAAATTGTTTTTTGTATTAGGTGTTATTTAAATATTTAAATGCTTTTTTTTTACAATCATTTAAATGCTTTAGACTATGTTCGTTTTGGGTCCCAAAATCCAACCTCTTTTTCTGCGCATAGTTTCCAATCATTTTTTCCTTCAATTATTAATCTCATTTTCTTTTTATCTCTCTCTACTCATTATCCAAAAAATCTCCTCAAAACCCTAATAAAAATAAACTATTAAATTCTTGAATCTTGAAACTTCAAAAGTTATTGTTCGTAGTTCGACTCCGAGTTGAAGAAATCCGGATTCCGTCTGTCTTCTCGCTTAAGAGGTTTGGAATAGAAAGATAGATGGAGCAGCCAAGAATAGAAGCAAACGTCAAGAAGAAATAAAGTGGTTTTTTTACTAATTCAGTGGCATTTTTGAAATTACCCTGACCTTTGCTTCTGTGTTTTTGTTGCCCAGGATGAATAGCATACCTGGATAAATTAACACCCCCATGTAAGGATAAAAATAGTTCTCATATTACTAACTGCTAAGTGGGAACCAAATAAAATATACCTACTTTGCATATTTTTTTTCTTCAATTACCTGCTTGGCATATTGTTATCCGAATAGGGGGTGTTCCACTTTTACAAAAAGTTCTTTTTTTTCAAATGAAGGTAATTTCAAACTCAAATATAATGTAAATGAAAAATATTTTTTCAATTTTTTTTGCACCGTTTAAAAGATTTTGATGAGATCTATCAAACAAGATCCATATTGGTAGGAAAATTATTTACGTAAATACATAGCTTGAAATTACCTTCTTTTTCTGGAAATCGGAACGTCAGACATTGGAGGGGCTTTACCTATGCGCATTTAATGCGCTCGCTCTCTCTCTCTCTCTCTTCCTTTCTCCTTCTCCCCCCCCCCTCCCCTCTCTCTCTCTCTCTCTCTCTCTCTCTCTCTCTTATTTTAAAGCTTAAAATCTTATAACGTTTTTTTTTTTTTGTGCATATCCATTTTATAAAATTTATATTAGTTGAAATCTAATTGAATAGGACCAATATTGAACATAAAATTATGTAAAAATAAAATTTTCATTTTTAATTTTCGTCTAAATTTACAATTAACAGTCTAAATTTATAGTCAAAAGTGTTCATTTAAATATTAAATGTATTAAAATTAAAATTAATAGTCTACATTTACAATGAACAATGCTAATTTAACAGTCAATTGTATTAAAATTAACGATCTAAATTCAAATGAACACTGTAAATTTTAAATTAATACTGTTAAATTAAAAATTCACAGTGCAAAAAATAAAGTTTATAATATTTCATTGTGTAAACGGACATGTATAATGAAAGTTATGACATTTTAAAGACTATAATGCAAAAATAAAAAAAGAAGTGCCTGTATCCGAAGAGCTATTGGGTTTTCCTTGTATTTCGTCTATTGGGTTTTTCTGCTATTCATAGCGCTTGTTAGATGTTGTTGGTGTCCCAATGGCATGTGTTGATCTTATCGGTTTGTAGGCATGAGTCTTCTCCCTCCCAAAAAAAAAAAAAAAATTAATAATAATAATTTTGTAAAATATTTAGGACTTTCAGAAGGAAGAAGTGTTAAGGTTTTCTGTTTCTAGTAAATCTACCTATGTTCACTTTGGGTTTCTAAATCCCAAACCTTACATTTGCATAAGGTCCATAATAAATTTTATTGTCAATTATTACTCTCATTTCTCTATATATCTTTTTCTATTCATTACCAAAAACCTTCCAAAACTCAAAAATAATTTGAACTAGAGTGCACTGGGATTGATTGACGACGTTGGATTTTTTAACTTATACATGACCCATACGGTTGAAAATTGTTCTAATCTAAGGAGTATTACGTACCTATTCGTTCAAACATTATATGAATGCCCTCAATAACTAATTTTTACGCCCCGTTTTAGTTTACCTTCCTTTTGTAAATTTTTTTTTTTAATTTTCAAACTCAAATATAATGAAAATAAAAAATAAATTTTTAATTTTTTTTTGCACTGTATAAAAGATCTCAATGAGATCTATCTATCAAACAAAATCCATATTGATAGAAAAATTATTTGCATAAACACATGATTTTTAAGCTTAAAATTACATTTTTTTTCAAAAAAATATATATTTTTCACAATTCGGAACCTTGTTTTAGTCCATTTGATATAATGGTTTGGAAAGAGACCTTAGGTGTTGCTTATTTACGGATTTTACTTTGTTTATAATCGTTTTAATGAGAAAAAAATCAGCAATAGAATGGTTGTATAACAAAAAGTTTACAAATATGTATGAAAGATCATTGGGTCTATTTAAGTATGATAAGCTTACATATGATCACGTAAAAGTAGGAGAAGCTTATGGCACACGATGTGATAATAAACAGTGTGAATCATAGGAAATTGATTTATATACTCTCCTAATTGATGCAAACATTTTTTTTTAATCTTTTAGCAGATGGATTTACAAAAAACAATCCTTGCATGCATGTACTTTTTACAAATCTTTTACTTTCAGGCTTTCAGCACAAAATGTTTTCATTTATTTTTTTGTTGGTCACAAAGTTCCGAATACTACAATGGTTATGTACCATTTTGAATCTTTTATCATTGGCACGGTACATACAGATTGCAGAGCAAACTTATAGAGGACTTGATTGCGACTTTCTCAATAATTCAGGGGTAAGATATAGGTTGGTTTCAAAATTTAGGACGACATAAACGCATTTTAGGGAGTAGTTTTATGGGACAAAATCTTGTGACAAGATCTGGGAAACGAGTCCCAGTAAAAAAAAAAGAAAAAGACGCGGCTATTCGCATCCCTTTATTTTCTCTCATAACCCATTATATTTCGGTAAGTGGTTGTTGAAAATCATAAATAACATTTCGGTAAATAGCTGTTGAAAACAAGATTATATTTCGGTAACTATACATTGAAAATATGTTCAACTTTCGGTAAACAACTGTCGAACATGTATTTTCGGTAAATAGCTGTTGAAAAAAATATTATATTTTTGTAATTGGATGTTAAAAATATATCTTAAATTTGGTAACTAACTGGCGAGTATAATTGAAAATTTTTAATAGGCTATGGGAGAAAATGAGAGGCTGCAAATAGCCGCACCCAAAAAAAAATCTGGGAAACGAGTCGGTGCGGTGCGGGGTAACCCGGTGTTCTTCTTTCTGGCACTTTTATCCCCCGCAAGCTGTGAGGACTGAAAGAGAAAGCAGCAGTTAAAAATAGCTGCCGATTCGATTCTACAACGTCGGGTTCTCAAAGCTGGAGGGTTTAATCATCACAGTCCTCACACATATTTACAGGGAGAGAAACTTCGAGAGAGAGAGAGAGAGAGTGAGTGAGAGGAGTAGGGTTAGGGCTCCATTTCGACAGAGAGAGAATGAGTATATGGAACTACGTCGTGACGGCTCACAAGCCGACCAACGTCACCCACTCCTGCGTCGGCAACTTCACCAGCCCTCAGGAACTCAATCTCATCGTCGCGTAATCTCTCTCTCTCTCTCTCTCCACCGCGACTGTTCGCACGCTCTATGCAGTTTTACGACATTGACATATGCAGGCATTGTTTCTCGAGCGTAGATTTTATTTGATACAAGTTTTGTCCCATTTTGAGACGGCTCTGTATTAGGTTTTGCACACTGGAAATTGAGTAAAAGGTTGAGTATTAGCTTCATTTGATACGAAGCGCTCGTATACTCGAATTGGTGAATAAAGTTCGACTACAAGCGTTGATGTATATCACAGTTTCATATTCGTAAGTCTCAGTAGTAAAATTAAATTCTACATGGAGTCTATTCAGTGAGTTTTTAAAGTAGTTTTTTTTTTTTTTTTTTTGTAGCCAAATTTTAGTGTGGAGATTTGAGTAAGGGTTGGAGTTGCTCTAAAGGAATCTTTCCAGTCTTGTCGCAATTCATCTTGTTTACTTGATGTTGTTAAGTGATAAGTGAAGCTGGAAATATTAGATGGTTTTGCTTTCAGACTAAAAGCAGACCTCATGAGATTAAAAACTAAACATTTATATCATTTTCAAGTCGTTACTTGGCGTTAATTATTTTTGATCCGTAAATATTGTCCTCACAAAATTTGTGTTGCTCTCAGGAAATGCACTCGTATTGAGATTCATCTGCTTAGTCCTCAGGGTTTGCAGGTACTATAAATTTTCTTCCCTCACTGGATATATAGGTTTCAATTTTACGATCCTCAACCTTGGGTTGGAAACTTTGCAGATATCTGTGTTTTAAGAACCAGAAATACCCAGGCAAGTCTTATGTCTGCTAATTAAGTGACCTGTGCATCTAAAAATATTCCTAATACAAGCATCCCCAACCCAACACAAAACCCCCAAAATGGGGCTAGCTACTTACATAAGTGTCGACATTCACATAGAATAATCAGTGCTGAGGTGTCGTATAGGATGCTCAAAGGTATTCTTTTGTGCTTGTTTAGTTTTCCCCATTGCACATGGCATCAAGGCCAGTGCTCAAGTACGTTTTCTCTTTTTTATTCCTTATGTACTTTGCATGTTCTAGTGTTATCCAATCTTACTTTATACCAATGGTACAACTCTTATGCGGATTGTATGCTAGTATCTACCTAAAACCTGTTAAATGTTTTTGTCATAACTCGTAAGAATCGAAGTTTTTACTAGCTGTTAGAACTCTCTCAAACTAAGTTTGTTCTTGTGCAGCCTATGTTGGATGTGCCAATATATGGTAGAATTGCGACGCTTGAACTTTTTCGCCCTCATGTGAGTATATTAGTTGAAATTTTCTGTACAACATTAGAAACTTTTAGATTACTTAAGTTCTCTTTAATTTGTGGTACTTACTATCAGGGTGAAGCACAAGATCTCCTGTTCATTGCAACAGAAAGATATAAATTCTGTGTTCTTCAGTGGGATCCTGACGCTGCTGAGGTTATTACAAGGTTAAATGTTGGAATATTTTTTCGTTTTTTATTTGGATATTAAGCATTTAAGCTTCCTTGATTGTTTCAATACTAGCTATCCATTATTCTTGTTCCTTTCATATCTGCCCCAGATAGGCCATGCATTTTGTTTATTAGCCTCATTGAATCAAACAGATGGTTGGAACTAGATCTAAGTTTTTTTTGGAACTAGAATCTAAGTTTTGTTTATTATAAAATCTAGGAGTCCAATTTTTTGGGTAATAAACTGAAAGTTAGCTTGACGTTCGTTTAAAATTGGGCTAAGCGATTTGCCAGTTTGATATAAACAGAATATTATCCTTTACCAAATCATTTGCACTGTTTTCCTATTATGCACTATTTGGGGCCTTGGGTTGGGACCAATAAAGTCTTCTGAAAGTTTCGACTTTCGAGAGGGATTTGGTGAGAGTTCTCTCTTTGGTGGACTGCTCTACGGCACCTTGATTCACCTAAGCATTGCGGCAAAGCCTTTAGCTCTTGTATCCAAGTCAGAAGACCCCCAGACACCCAAGGTGTTTGCCAAGTAGTTCGAGATATGCAGGCCTCCCTCTTGACCTAGATTAATAAGCATCCTGGGATGTTATTGTGAGGTATGCCTCAGACTGTTGAATGTTCCAGACTTGGATACTTTGCTCCCTTGGGGTGTCAAGAATACATTCTCATGAAGGCTAAGTCATTACCAGAGCACATACCATGTCCATGTGTTATTGGTCCTTCTGAGTTTGTTTGGTTGTGATTAAATGTGTGGATGGAGCACATGCCACTGGTGGTCTGCTTGATGAGTTGTAAAGCAATTGTCACTTCTTTGTTTTGTTGCGTGTGAAGGTGAAAGTGTATCGAAATGGTATTTGCTAGTGGCTTGAGGTTTTTGGTTTCTCAATCCTATCTCAAACAACATAGCAGAAGATGACTGATATCTCCACTCTCCACCACCTAAGTCTTTAAATGAAATTGTGGATAGCTTGGAGTGGCTGAGAGACTTCTCACTAATGCTGATGAAATACTTTCCATTGTCAAGTCTTTGCCAAAAAATGCTGATAAAATACTTTCCGTTGTAAAATCTTTGCCAAAGTACAATGAGCAATTAGAGATAAGTGTTCACTTGCCACATAATTAGGCACTGGGGAACTTTAATTTTGGGCCAATTTGCCTCCTTAGGCCTTCTCATTGGAATCCTTTTCATTGGTGCCATTTACCCTTCTTATGAGTCACTTAGGGAAGAAGATATATATATATATATATATATATATATATATATATATCTTAGTAATTTCTTGATCTAAAACAAGGCTCTCTTCCAAAATGAATCTGCTGGACTGTTTGGTAAGATTGGACTGTTGAAGATCACGAAGAAGATAAAAACTCGCCTTAATGAGTTTATTGGACGTTTTGGTAAAGATTGGACATGATAGTCCTGTCCTAGTCAGGAAAGTGTGGGGTTGTGATTCTAATCTGGACCTCGCCTGAGCCTCTAGTTCAGGGAATGGTTGAGCTAAACTCCGTCGTCCTAATCTGCACAGGTGACACCCACCGTTAGTGCATTAACCGGTTGGAGTCCACTGGCAAGGCACTTTGATGGTTAAATAAGTGGAGAGGAAAGTACAGAGCGTTAAGGGTTTGAAGGAACACTGTATCCCTTTGGGTTGATCTTCTTCCCTTTATAGGGCTCCAAGACTTGCTCCTGAAGTAAGCGCTTACTAGCACGCTTGATAACCGCTTCGGCTGACGTCAAAACTGATGTATAGGGTAAGACGTTTATTGCTCATGTGCATGATAGATCTATCATTTGTGTGTGCTCGTGCCCAGCTCATACGGTTACCGCTTCGGCTTACTTTAGATGTGACATATGGAGCAAGGCGGTTTGGTGCACATGGGCGAGCTGGCACTAGTGAGTGGCCTGAACCACAATGTCCAAACCTGACGGGATGTCAACATAGTTGTGGTTCGGCAGTTGGGATTTGATTGTCCAAGCACTGCCATGACCGAATCCCATGTGCCAAACCTCACGGTTCAGCCTGTTCTTTGGTTAGAACCGGGGGGATGAAGACATGAGCTCAGCCTGTATGCCAAGCGACCCGCCTTGGCCAAACCACCTTATTTGGCCCACTAAAAAAAGAAAAAGAGACAATAAGTTTTCGTTCGCATCCTTTGTTGAGTCCAGTGAGACTGGTAAGTCTAGGTTACAGCTGCAGATGTTTTTCAATGGGGACAAGGTGGACTTTAATACCGAAAGGTTTCTGCTCCTTATATACCAGAGTTCTGGTCTCTTGACAGCCAGATGAGGAGGTTAAGCTCTTGCATGCCCTGCAAACATGAAAAATCAACAGAATGATTAGTAGCATTTAATAAGACAATGATGACAAAAACAACGAATCGATCTGATCATGGTTGATTTTACTAGTAGTGTTTTACCATCTCTTTCCAACTAGTGTTCTGAAAATTCTTGCAGCATTTTGCAATCTTATTATCTATCTATCTATCTATACACAGAAAACACTGTCCTTGTGCTTTTCTTAGCAAGAAGAAAAATGTTGTAACAATAAGAGGAAGTAATACAATATTTATAGAGAAAAACAATAGAAAGATAAAAAAAAAAATCCAAATTACAAAATCGCAAACATAGCTATTCAGTAATCAACCAATAGAAAGAGAAAAACAAAATTACAAGTCAAAAACAGCTATTCAGTTCCTTAAATATATTTCTTAAAGGAGATGACAATGAAATTGAACAAGATGACAAAGATGCTGCTAAAGGTCTAGGTGACTGACTTGAGGAAGGTCATGGAAAATGAACTGTTCCATTTTTGTCCCTGATTGCAACATTTTGACAATCATTGCATATGAAAGATTTTTGTGTGGGTCTTGATCTTTTGCACTTCCTCATGCAGAGCAATGGGGGATGTGTCAGATCGTATTGGTCGTCCTACGGATAATGGCCAGGTAAAAATTTACTGTCTCGTCACATGTTTGATTGAGATCTTGATAATCTGTGTATTTGGAGTAGCCGCAAAGTTGGAACTTTAGTTCACCCAAGGTGGTTCTTTTCCCTCCCAGATTGGCATAATTGATCCTGATTGCAGACTAATTGGTCTACATCTGTATGATGGATTATTTAAGGTATGCGCTCTTTTACAATTCTAGTTGTTGTTTAATAGTTTATTCTCTTTCTAATGGTTGCTGAGTTTATGAGCTGGGAAGGGGGCCTATGATTTTTCTGCATTTCATAATTCTGTAAGGTTATTGAATTACCACAAAGAATCTGTGTATTTGTGTTAGGTTATTCCATTTGATAATAAAGGGCAGCTTAAGGAAGCATTCAACATCAGGTATCCTCTCTTAGGTCTATCTTTGTGGAATCCCTACGTTGATACATTAATTTTTCTTTCACTCATGTATAAGAAAACATCTTTCAGTGATGGATTGAGTGGCTGGAGGTGAAGTACACTGGTTTATGTATATTTGTTGAGATTATAGCTCTCATGTGCATTTTGTTCCCAAATTGTTATAGGTGGGGCTTAAAAAGGTCCAAGAATGTCTGGTTTGTTATTGGTGAAACTTGCATCCTACTCTTGTTCTGCTTGTAAATCCCTTCAAGCGGAGTTTCAAAGCACTTGCAGGATTTAGGAAATTCCCCACCTTATGTGAGCCCTTTTTGAATGACTTCATGGTAGCAAAATACATAAAATATTGGGCTCCAGTCCTTGAATTTCGGTTTTCTTATCATCTCATCTTCAAACTTAATTTTCCAAGTCTCCTAGACAAGAAATTTTCATATTTATCAGGTCAGTGAACACCATTTGCTAAAATTCAGGGAATTCAAAAACTTGTAACAGGTGTGTAGTATGTCTAGTGGTTGCAAGGAAATCTTCATTGCTCATCCTATTTTAAACTTATGCCTAAATCTGTTGCTCTAGCGTGTGTAGAATGTGAATCAATTTGTGGCATTTTTTTGGTTCTCTTGCGGTAGGAGTATCATAGTTGAGTATGGTGATATTTAGTAGTGAAAGAACCGTGAAACTTGGGCAAAAGATTGTTATGATTAATGTGAGGAGTCTCAGTTGCAGCCTGTGACGAACTTCCATGTACCTTTTTTCCCGCAACAGTCATAGCTAGTTATGACAATGACCTATAATAAACAAGGCTGGCATTGTGGGAAATGAGTTGTCGTTGAGATTTTGTTTCCCTATTTTAACATGGTTGGGTGGCAGGAAGGTTAGAACGGAGTCTTGGTGCTTTTGTTGACTTTTAGACTCCTTACACTTGTTATTAGATTGAGTTTTTTGTATTTTGGATCTTCTGCATTTTTTTTCTGAAGTTTTGCGTTGGAGTCTTTTTTACTTGGACGACACCTCCTTGATGCTAATTTGATATTTTTTTATCACCAAAAAATGAAGTTCTATTGTCGATTACTTTTTGCCGCTATTCGTGAGGTTAAGATGCTCAGTTGGGATATTGAGGCTCCAGTTGTATGACTGGGGTATGTTGGGGTGTAAGGATCCAATTATTAGCCAACACTCAGGAAACAAACACAACATGATATGGATAGCTGGCATGTTGTATCCTGATAAACTGTAGGGTATAAATCTAGCCAGAACATGGAACCGTGTATCTTTGGAACCATGTTTCGCCGAATTTCTTGACCCAAGCATTGGTCAAAATATCTATTCGTCATAAAGGGTATATTTAACCAAGGTGGAGGGTGTCACCTGACATGCCTCGTCTGATACCTTCTTATCTCTGTTCGATATTTTGTCAGATTTCAATATTTTGCTATCTGAATGTTTCCTGCACCTACTTGGTTTCTGGAAATCAATACCCATAAAGGATATGATTTTGAATCTTGGGGAGGATTTGTCCCCTGTGAATTTGTTGGACATTTTAGAATTCCAAGGATTTGTAACTTTGAAGGAAATGAATTTAATGCTTCCAGGGTTTTTTTGGTTGTCGTAATTTTTATCTCATCATGGGGTACTCTTATCAATTGGCATTGGCCTTCTAATTAGTAGTGGATACGGTTGAACTCTTGTTTCTGATTGATTACCTAGTTGTCCTTTCTTCTTAACTGTTTGTTTTCTGTCGCATCAAATTTTCCGTTTTTCTTATCCAAACAGTTGTATGAACTATGAGGACTGGTCTACCCCATGTCACTGTTCCACAAATTGAAAGGATTCTGATAACTGCAATAGAATTTGGTTCTTTTAGTCTTCCTGCTTGCAGCTCTTTTGTTATTATGTTCTTGCCCTTGTTTGACTGTTTAAGTTCTGCATTGAAAATTGCATTTTGAATGCTGTCCTATTTCAGACTTGAGGAGCTACAGGTTTTGGATATCAAATTTCTCTATGGTTGCCCACGGCCTACTATTGTTGTTCTCTACCAGGTTTCCATCTTACTGTATATCTTATATTGTTCAAGTATTGTTTTGCAGATAACCTACTAGCTTTTACTGTTGAGTACTAACGAGATGGCCTTTTGTTAACCTACTAGCTTTGACTGTTGAGTACTAACGAGATGGCCTTTTGTTCCCCTGGGCCATTGTTTAGATTGCTCGAACAAATTGACCCACTTGTTAGAGCCATGTAGAATCTACCAAGAGATGGCAGATCTTTTTTTCTACCATGTTTTGGCATTTTAATCAAATCATGTGCCTGGAGGCTACATATATCACATGAATTACATGATTATCTGGTGAATGGACATTTTGTATGTTTTGCGTTAGAGGTCCTTGGGAAACTCTAGCATTTGCATTCCTTGATTTTCTTGTTTGCAGGATAACAAGGACGCTCGTCATGTCAAAACATATGAGGTTGCTCTGAAGGATAAAGATTTTGTCGAGGGTCCATGGTCTCAGAATAATCTTGATAATGGAGCAGACTTGCTAATTCCAGTACCCCCGCCTTTGTGTGGTGTTCTAATTATTGGAGAAGAAACAATTGTATACTGCAGTGCCTCTGCATTTAAAGCAATCCCAATTCGACCTGTAAGTCACTTGCTGATTTATGCTCAATTGCATTCTCTTTCACCCAGCCCGCCCTAAAGAGAACAAAATATGTTTCCAAGGACTTGCAAGGTGCAACTTTCACTGATAAATTTTGGATGTGTGCTTGTAGTCGATCACAAGAGCATATGGAAGGGTTGATGCTGATGGTTCTAGATACTTGCTTGGTGACCATGCAGGGCTTCTTCACCTTTTAGTAATAACCCATGAGAAAGAAAAGTGAGTAATTTCTTCTTATCTCCTTCTAATAATTGCGTCACTACACTTGACCTCCAGTTTACTTTCTTCTTTTGGGATGTAATATAACCAAGTTTGGTTGCGGGATTCTTATGAAGATTTTAATGCCGTATTATTTCAGAGTTACTGGACTAAAAATTGAGCTCTTGGGAGAAACTTCTATTGCATCTACCATATCATATCTTGATAATGCTGTTGTATATGTTGGCTCAAGCTATGGAGATTCACAGGTATTTAAAAGACAACCACCCAATATTGAAGCCCAACTCTGAATATGTGCTAAAATCTTAGTGGGAGAATATTCATGTTGTGCAGACTTCGGACTTGATTTTGACATGAACTGGACATATGATCAGTAGGACTGCAAACAAGTAGAGCCGAGCTTTGGTGTGTTCAGGCTCAGCTCGCCAAATTTAGGGACGGCTTGAGCTCAAATAGAGCTGCAAAAACTGAGCTTGAGCTCAACTCGAAAATTTATTGAACGGCTTGAGCTTGGCTCACTCTAGCTCAGCAGACAATTGCCAGCTGCACGTGCATGTGGCGTGTGATGGGTGCTCGAGTGGGCTCTCTTTGTTATAAAGGAAATCTGCCTTGGTGGTGAGTGTGTGCTAGGGGTGATTTCGGTTCGGGGTGGATTTTCCCTGGACCGAATCGGTTTGGGGTGAAATTTTTCAGGACCGATCCCAACCGAAGTTAAGTTAAGTTCGGTTCGGATCAGGGTGGAATTGGTCCGGTTGGGGATTTCGGTCCGGCCTAAATGCAAGGATCAGCCTCTTCTACAGTGACTACTCCAGCCTCTTTCTCCGGCGAAACCATGAGAGAGAAAAGAGAGAGAAGGTGGGGGTCAGCTATATATATATATATTACTATAATACTAGTAGAAAAGCAAAGGAAAGGACACGACTAGTCGACTACCAGCTAGATATATATATATAATTATACTCCTATATATAGCTACAAAGAAAGGAATGTGTTTGACAAGTTTTAAATTTTTTAAAGGACATGGTTCAGTGCAGCGGCAAGTGGGAGAAGGACACGCATGTGTACAACAGTTTTGGGATAAAGAAAAAGCTGCCTATTTTCTTCTCCCCTTCATATCAATATATATATAAAAACAAACTTCGGTTCGGTCCATAATTTCCCATAACCGAGACCGAACCGAAACAGATTCGGTTCGGTTCGGTCCACCCTGAACCGAAAATTTTCTGGTGCCACCCCGACCGAACCCCGAACCGATCGGTCAGTTTTTTTTGGTTTTTTTTGGGTCCAGTCGGTTTTGAAACACCCCTAGTGTGTGCATCCAATGTGGGACTAAAGAAAGGAGGAGACTAATGCCTTTTGCTGGTGTTCTTTTCGTTTGGGAAAAAAAGTTGTCCCACATCGGAAATGGAAGAGTTCAAGGGGAATCCAATTCTCTATAAAGGATCTTCTTGGCTATTTCGTTTGTGGCAGGCAAACAAAAGCTTCTGGCTTCTGCCTTACCAAATTCTTAACACCAATACTCCCAGTGTTGGAAGTTAGAAATAAAAATAATTGTTTTAATAATATACATATGCATATGTATGTATGTATGTGTGTACACACACTGAGGGGTCCCTTACCGCCTTACCGTAAGAGACTACCCTTTCCTGATCGAATTGCGACGATCCGAGCCGTTCAATGTGTTCAGAACGTGATTTTAAGGGTACCCGCTAGAAATCACCCAAAAAAATGACTGGGAAGGGCTTGATCCGAATAGTTTTGCATGAAATGCATTTAAAGTGTTTTTATGAAAAAATGCTCGGATCAAGTCCTTTTTGGTCATTTTTTTTGGGCGATTTCTCGCAGGTACCCTTAAAATCGCGTTTTGAACATATTGAGCGGCTCGGATCGTCGCAATTCGATCGGGAAAGGGGAGTCCCTTACGGTAAGGATATATATATACTATGATGCACGGACACCAACACCGGGACATGGGAATTCTAAAAAAATGGGGACACGAACACGGCGGGGGACACGCCACGTGTATATATATATATATATTTATTTATATATATAAATAAATTATTATTGTTTAGCACCCAGAAATTTTAAAAAGTTATAATTTGGCCCCAAATTTTTTTTATAAAAAATTACAGTTTGACCCCCATTTTTTTTTCAAAAATTACAGTTTGGCCCCTAATTTTTTTTTAAAATTGCCGTTTGGCCCCCGCCATGTCCCCATCGGTGTCCCCGTCGTGTCCCTAGCGGTGTCCCCATGAAAAATTCAAATTAAATTATGGGACACGCCACGTGGCATGTCCCATACGTGTCCCCGAGGTATCCCTGCGGTGTCCCCATGTCTGACACTGCGATACCTCAACCTCTAGAGGCGTCGGTGCTTCATATATATATATATATATATAGAGTCCCCTTCTTATGAGGGATCCCCTACTTAGCTTAAGTGTGGACCTCATAGATCCCGATAGAATTTTGATGATTCGAGCTGCTCAATGTGATCAGAACGTGTTTTTAAGGGTACCCGCGAGAAATTGTCAAAAAAAATGGCCGGGAAAGGCTTCATCTGAACAGTTTTTTATTGAACAGTTAAAAAAAAAAACTGCTCAAATCAAGCCCTTCCCGGTCATTTTTTTTGCCGATTTCTCGCGGGTACCCTTAAATCACATTCTGATCACATTGAGGGATTCGGATCATCGAAATTCAATGGGAGAATTAGGGAGGTCTGCACTTAATGAGCCTATTTAAGGTCCTCACAGGAAGTTCACTGTGTGTGTATGTGTGTGTATATATATATATATATATATATATATGCGTCTCGCGAGCTGACTTGAGCCGAGCTTTGTCTAGCTCGGGCTTGGCTTGTTTCTGAAACGAGCTGGGAAACTTGGCTTGAGCTTGTTTGTTTAAGTGTCGCGTCAAGATTGAACGAGCTGATAACGAGCCGAGTCTCGAGCGGCTTCGTTCATTTGCAGTCCTACTGCTCAGACTATGAGTGGCCTAGAGGACTGTGTGCAGCAATTGATATTTTTGTTTTGATGGGAAAACTGTTATACAATTAGCATGTACTTTTATTGTTCCATATTCATCCTTGAGAAGAAATAATACCACTAATTTTTTTCTTTTGAACTACGAGTAATTCGCCAGATAGTTGTGGTTATTACTTTGTTTTAGAATCTGTGTCATTTCAGAATGTAGTATAATATGTGCAATATGGACAGAATGGAATGTTTGACAGTTAACTGAAATTTCAAAGATCATATATCAAAGCGTTTTCAGTTCATGTCCTGTGAGTTTATCTGCAATTCTTCAATGTAAATTTGAAATATATTTCAGGGATATTTTGGTACTATTCCGCTTTCTTTTTAAACTTTCTTTTTTAAAAAGAACAAATATAATGAAAAATAATTTTTTAATTTATTTTGCACCGTTTAAAATATCTCAATGAGATCTATCAAATAAGATCCATATTGGTAGAAAAATTATTTACGTAAACACATAATTTTTGAGCTTGAAATTACCTTCATTTTAAGAAACTGGAACACACCCTTTGTCTAATGTATCTTGTAAAATGCATCTAGTGGTAAATTACATATTCTACATAGAGATTAAATTCTTTCCACCGGCGGTGGAAAACCCCACTTTTCCACCACCACCTTTTGCGGTCCTACTGTGTGTTTATTGTTGATTTGAACCGTTCATCTTGTATCCATGCAAAAAATAAACTTGATCGGACATCGATAGGAGGATCAAAAATTGAATTTTGCTTTGTAAAATAGACAGTTTATCTTTATTATTATTGATAGAAATCAGATCGTCCATTTTATAAACCAAAATTCAAAATTTGATATATCTATCGACTTCCAATCAAGCTAATTTTTTGCATGGCAATACCATTCTATGGATCTTAAAATATGAATGTTCAGATCACAACAATAGACACTCGGTGAAGCCCATAATGAGTGGTGGAAAACTGGGGTTTTACACCCGCCGTGGATAGAATTTATTCTCTTCAACATATGAGCAGTGAAACAATTAACCTGAAGACTGTAGCTCTTATGGTTATTCATGCAATTATGTTCAGTTGCATTTGATTTTCAGATATTTTGCAATTCTGACTCGTCTTTCTTGTGCCGCTACAGCTCATAAAGCTAAATCTCCATCCAGATGCAAAAGGGTCCTATGTGGAAGTTTTAGAAAGCTATGTCAATTTGGGGCCAATTGTTGACTTTTGTGTGGTTGACCTGGAGAGGCAAGGTCAAGGTCAGGTCGTAACTTGCTCTGGAGCCTACAAAGATGGGTCTCTGCGGATAGTTCGAAATGGAATTGGAATCAATGAACAGGTATGCATTTTTTCAAAAATTTCTTTATCTTGCTTTTGTGTTGAACTTTTTATTGTCTACGTTAAACTCATGCATTAATCCCATCTTGTAGGCATCGGTAGAACTTCAAGGCATCAAAGGTATGTGGTCACTAAGAGCAGCTACTGATGATCCATATGACACCTTCTTGGTTGTCAGTTTTATTAGCGAAACACGGATTTTGGCAATGAATCTTGAGGATGAGTTGGAGGAAACCGAGATAGAGGGTTTTTGTTCCCAAGTCCAGACTTTGTTCTGTCATGATGCTGTGCACAATCAACTTTTACAGGTTTCTTTTCTGCTTATTGTGCTGCCTTCTTATTTTGCTTAATCCACCGTTCTTTGATTTCTGAAATTGATTCTCTCAACTAATCTTACTTAGAGAATTGGTAACATTGGTGTCATGGAATGATGGTGTGTAAATTCACCAATTTCTAGTTTTTCTAGTTTATCAGAAATGAAAGCAATGTAGTTTGCTGTCTCAGACCTGAAGTTGGCTAATCTGAAGGCTACATAAAATTAAACAGCCTTTTGGCAATGTTTTTAATGGTAAAACTCTTATGCTTTGTTCTTACTTTATTTTGAGATTTCATGCGTGATAACTTGTTCATAACAAAAGGAAATATATCTAATAAATTGGGTTCGTAGTTAACATCAATTAGGCAACTATATTTTCATAATGACCTAATTTCTAAGTTGTAAGCTTTTATATATGGTAACCAGTATGTAAATGGCAGAGGGCATACGAATTTTGTTTCGTATAGCTTCCAGGAAACACTTCTCAAAAAATTTATTTTAGAAAGCGTTGAAATAGGTTGAAAACACTGTTTTAGTTCATTTTTGTAAGAGTATCCACAATGCTATAATCAAATGTAAAAGATTTTTAAAGTTAACAATGTTGGTGCAAAATATGGCTCACAATGCTATAATCACATTTAACAACCTCCTTAAAAATAATCAAATTTTGAGCTTTGGATAATCAAAACTAGCTACCTTTTGACAATAATCAAATTTAATAGACCCACATATTCTCAATCAAATACACCTATTCTATCTCTCTTCCTTTTTCCTCTCTTTCTTTCGAAAAATATTTTTCAAAAAAAAAATTTCACTAATTTTTATTTAGAAAACAATTTTTTTAAAATAATTTTTTTTTCAAAAACTATTTTCAATTTCTAGTAAATAGTTATTATTAGTTTCAAAACTATTTTTTGAAAAACTATTTTCTACTTTTCACAGTTTTTAGTTTTTTGTAGTTTAAAAAAATGATATTATAACAAGCTTTGCTTATCCAATTTTGATTATGCCATTGTAGACATCTACATTGTTAATCTTAGCAATATTTTAAATGAATAATCAAAAGCTGATGTGGTAACTTTTGGTTATTAATTTTTGATTATAGCATTGTGGATACCCTAACCTCTGATTGTAAAACAAAATTAGATTACACTAAAAGCAAGATTCTAGTGTTTCCTTAAACTAGTTCCTTTTAGCTTAGTTTTTTGCTGACAGATCGGAGGACATACCAAATGGATTCTCACTGTTTAAATATGTTATGTTTTATCGATATTAGTTGCAATAATCTTATTTCCTTCCCGTCATTCAACCTCGGTGGTTCTTCAATTCTTCGCCCATCTGTATGAATATGTGAATTTTTTATATATGCATTCATTTATTTATGCCCCCCACACTTGAGTTCTGCTCGGGGGATATATGAGGATGATGATTATGATGTTATGAAACCCAAAAAATTCAAAGCTAATTCTTAGTCTCTCTTTGTTGGTCGAAAGCTTATGACTTCTACCCTCTGCATGATGTGGATATCATCAGCACCTTTGTACTAAGATTTATGGTTGGAACTAACTGCAAAGTGAATTTGTCAGTTAACTAGAGAAGTCGGACATACTCTCAAAATATTTTTACACTTCACATGGCTTCGGACTATAGCAGCAGGACTGGTTGTTGTGGTCACTTTGTTAGTTGATGGGAATTTCACTTGATTATTACCCCTGATGATTATATGGCAGATTATTAAGGGTACCTGTTGACCTACTATATTTGTGTACATTTGCAATAGTCCATTTACATGGATGTTTGTGTCTGTGAGCATAAGGTGATGCAAGTATAGAGTTGGATATACATGTAATTACCTCTGTATGTGTACATGCACATGTATAGTTAGAGTATTGTGTCTTGCTTTCTTGTTTTCCAACTCTATCTCTGTTTCTTGATATGTTATTATTGTCGGTTATGCCTAGGCCTGGCTGATAGGCAGAGTTACACTGCATGATTTTGTTAAGTTACCAACTGTTTCAAAAGCTCAAGTTGTTAGGAAATGAGCCCAACAATGTTTATACCATTGCTAAGTTAGTAATTGTCCCAAAAGCTTGAGCTGTTAGAGAATGGGTCAAACAATGTACCTATGCAATAGATTTATGTGGAGAATCCAGATAGAGTTATCTTTTTGTTAAAATCAGAGTTAAATATTATTCATAATCAAATGAAACATTACTAGGAATATTTAAAAAAAAGGGGTTTCTATAGGATGACTGTTGTAATCCCTGTGCTGTTTCTGATGAATCACCATGACAGGTTACTTCAAGCTCTGTAAGACTGGTCAGTTCTATCTCTAGAGAGCTGCGACATGAATGGCTTGCTCCATCAGGCTTTTCGATCAATGTTGCTACTGCCAATGCCACCCAGGTTCATCTATGTCTTCTCTCTTCATGTATGGCTTTGTGGATGTATTTATCTGATTGATGTTGGTATCTTGTGCTTCATGTTGAGTAGTAGTGTGGGGTATACATATCTGAGTGCCGGATTCATCTATTTTTCATCCTTAGTGAGATGGACACCACAAATAACCATTCTTGTGCATCCTGTGTTTAATGTTCTCTTGACTGTTCAATATTTTTTTTAGAATCAGCAGCAAAGAAATTTCATTGTAGAAAGAAAAAAAAGATGAGATAGAAAATTGGAGAACAAGAAGCCCACAGAAGAAACATAAAAGCAAAAGAACCAGATTATATATCCAGCGTTGCTGCAATCTCTGGAAATTAAATACATTGGATTCCCCTTGGATTCAGACTGAAAAGAGGATGTACAACAAACTTTTTGCCATGAAGATTCAACCCTTAAAATTTATCTTAGAATCATTGCATTTTTCTCCAACCAAATCACCCAAAAGATAGGAAAATTATACAATCACACAGCATTGTTGCCCTCATATTATGACCGAAATGGCTACACCTTTTAATTGACAAATTGGTGTGAAAGTAAACAAAGCAAACGGACAAAATCTTCTTCAACTGAACTAGTTTATGCAACATTGCCAAAGCCAATGGACAAAAATTAAGTGATCCATGTGCTCCTCATCCCTCCTTCACAAAATACAAGATTGTGGAATTAGATTGCAATTTGGTCTGATTTTTTTAAACGGATACAATCCACTCGCAATTTGGTCTTATTTTCAAATCATTGTATGAACTTGAAATAAGGCAATTTCGGATCTTCTTTGAGTAGAATACATATGTATATGTACATGTATTATATAGTTATGTGGATTTTTTCTTACTTTATTCCCAAAACAATAGTTTTATGAACCTGAAAAGAAGGCAATTTGGTCTTATATATATACACGTGTGTGTGTGTCTTGTGCAGTTGCTCATTTATGATAAATTTTCATGTAATAAATTTATTGAATAGCATCAAGGGAATGCCAACCATGTACAAAATGAAAGTGAGGAACAAAAAGGCCAAAAGGCTGATTAGACCAGAAAGAGATCAATTGATAAATGACCTATGCATGCCTCCATATGGTAAAAATATGTAACATGTCTAGGAATTGATCAAGGGTTGGGTTGCACTCCCTCAACTCAACTAAACAAACTAGAAAGGAAAAGACTTTTAAGTTTAAGCAATAGTCTCTGATCCCCTCAAAGTATCTCTGATTCCTCTCTCCAAATAAGCCACATCAACCACTTCTACCCACTCTAGCCCCACCGCCGTCACATGAAAAACTTAACATGCCCCACCAAACAAGATCGCAGCCCAAAGATCCTTGGCTATCAGACAATGAATAAGCAAATGCGCCGCTAATTCTCCATCTCTCAAGAACATGCAACACCGATTCTTAATAACCTCCTATGCCATGTAAGATTATGTATAGTGAAGGTCCTTTTTTTTTTTTTTATCAGCTGTATAGTGATGATCTTATCCTTAGCCGCATACCAAACAAAGGAAGAAACCTTGGTTGGAGCAATAGTGCCTCAAATGGCTCCCCAGGGAAGTCTATGGTTATTCAGCCTAAACTTGATAAAAAAATATTTCACCCAAAAAGACACATTTGTTGTTGGGTTCCACCACAAATAATCCTCCAGCACGCTCAAGTCCCTCATCTCATATAGTTTTCCCAAAAGGGCTAGCAGTTCCTCCGACACCCAATCTTGTACCTCCATCTGATTCGTAATATCGCACCACACAGCCTCCCTATCCATCATGAGATAATCTGCCACCACTGCTCCCTCATTCACTATCTGTGCTTCACCTTGGGACCAACTTTGTCTTGGATATTACATCTTCCGCCCTAGAAGAGAGAAGCTGTGTTTCTCTTTTCCCCCTCTTATGGTCTCTACGTGTTGAATTTGTTCTGTCTTCAAGTATTTACTTCATAGCCTGCCTTCTATTTTAACATGATTGAAAATTGGAACCTTCTCTCTCTAAATTCGAACCACCTCTGCCCCCTTCGTCTAGGGTTTCTGGCCTGGGGGGAGGTGCCGCTTCCCTCCTCCCCCCAGGCGCCTCTTCTTCCCCCATTCCCTTCCTTTCTTTTTCTCCCTGTTCCTTGCTAATCTCCTGCCTCTCATTTTGGTCTCCTCACCTTCTTCCTTGCCAGGTGTCGTCTCTTTTCCCGCCGCTGTTTTGTCCTCCAAGTTCCAAAACCCAGAGTACGGCGGCGGCGGCGGGAGTCGGGGCCAAGAGATCCCCCACTAATCTCAGCTCTTGGGCGTTATCAGGTGTGCCTAACGGCTTGTTGGTGATCTTGTGTTTTTGCCGTGGTGACCCTCTTCTCCAACAACTATTTCCGTCTTGTGGTTCGGCTCTGTTTTGATTTGGTGGTTTGGGCGCGAGCGTGCATCGCCGCACTCTGGGTTTTGGCTCAGATCGGACTTGGTGGCTGCAGGTGGTGGAGGTTGGTGCTTGTGGGTAGACTGCTGGTTGGAGATGCTGGTTGGCGGTTTGTTTGGGTTGCTGTGTGTTTGTTTGAGGAGGGGGTGTTTGATGGCGGATTGGGTTGGTGGTGTTTTAGCCTTGGTTTAGGGTTTTGTTTTGCAGGTTTCTCTGGATGTCAGTGCTAGTGGTGGCTTCAGTTTTGGGGGGTTTCGTGGGCGGGTTGGTTTCGATTCAGTGGCGGTTTAGGGTGGCATTATGGTTCTGATGGCAGCACGTTGGGAGTGGATGGAGCTTGTGCAAATCTGGGGTAGCAACAGGGGCTTGTTCCCTGAGTTCCGGTGGCGGCACCTAGGCGATCAGGGAGGAGTATCAGTGTCACGTAGGGGCAGAAACAGGGGCTGGTTTCCCTGGTTCCGGTGGTGGTTTGGATGCTTCTTTCTGGGTGGGTGGTGTTTTAGGCATGGGGGTTTTGTGTTTTTGGCTGTTGTTTGGTCTCGGATCAACGTTTGGGTCTCAGGTAGCTTTGGAGATTAAAGAGCTTTTATTTCCATTTGCCCTTGTCCTTTTAATCTGGGGGTGTTTGGGAGCTTATTTTTTGGCTTTTCATTTTTAGCTTTTTGGCTTTTTGGCTTTTCGACTTTTTAGTCAGAATGTATTTTAAATTTGGTAGAATGTTTGGAAGCTTACTTTTTGGCTTCTCATTTTTTGGCTTTTTGACTTTTTGGCTTTTAAGATTATGGTCAAAATGTATTTTGAATCCTGGTGAGTGTTTGGATGATATGTGCAAAATGCATTTTAGAAGAGTAGTGTTTGGGAAATAAATGATCAAAATGAATTATGGGTTGATTTTTTACCATGTTGCCCTTGGTTCTTATTACTATATTGAAAGATGTATGATTAATTTTTTTAGTTTTTTAAATATATCAGCACACAAAAAACTTTTTACACCCTTTATATATATATTAAAAATATATGGTTAAAAAATTAATTACTCCAATTTTTAATCTGTTTGAACCGATGCAAATATTTTAATTTTTTGATTATTTTATCCTAAATGATCATAATAATTTTTTGCTTTAAAATCTTTCAATGAGCACCCTAAAAGAGCCTTAGAACCAAATTAAAAAAAAAAAACCAAACACACGGTAAGGTAAGTTAACATTTAGTGTGGGCAAACTTGTATTTTGTTAAAATCAATGAGGGTAATTTGGTCATTTTACCTAAAATGGGAAAATCTGTAAATGCAAAAAGTACCTTTCCCCCTACTTCTCACTTTTGCCCTGGTTAAGGAAAATCAGTGAATCCATTTTGGCAAAACTCATTTTCAAAATAGGTGCCAAACAAGTAAAATCTAAAAAGTCATTAATGAGAACTAAAAACTGAAAACACATTATCCAAAATACATTTCCAAAATGGGCTACCAAACAATCAAAATGTAAAAAATAAAAAATGAGAAGTTGAAAATGTGGGTGCCAAACACCCCCAATGGAGATTAATAAAATTTTCTTTTGCCGATTAAAAAAAACATGATGGAAAATTGTTCTCTTTTTGTTTGTATCTAACCGGAGAGGTGCGTCTTCTTTTGAAAGCCTGTTCTGACGTCTTAGGTTATGTACCTTCCTGGAAATAAAATTGAGAAAGAATTCATGATAATTGGCCAAACTACATTTATCTACTTTAGATCTGCGTTAGATATAAAGCTTGGTGGTTGGAAGCCAAGAGATATCAGATTTGCAGGGCTTGGGAACATGTTAAATCCTTCCAAGAGCACCAGTCTGCTATATTTCTCTCTGCAATGAGTCATTTTCTGTGTATTGTTAATGTATTGATGATATCTTCAATGGTTTCTCTCAATTCTTTATGCTGAAGTTGTTACAAGATAACTGATTGACCCGTAATTACACTACTCTGACAGGTTTTATTGGCTACTGGTGGTGGCCATTTAGTTTACCTAGAAATTGGTGATGGGACAGTGACAGAAGTGAAACACGCACAACTGGAGTATGAGGTCTCATGCCTTGATATGAATCCCATCGGTGAAAATCCGAACTATAGTCAGCTAGCTGCTGTTGGAATGTGGACTGATATAAGTGTTATCATATTTTCTATTCCTGACCTGAACCGTGTTACGAAGGAGAATTTGGGAGGGGAGATAATTCCGCGCTCTGTTCTTTTATGTTCATTTGAAGGGGTATGTCCGCGATAAAAGTTTTCAGACTTCTCAGTCTCGTGTTTTCTAATAATCTCACTCTGCATGTAGTTTGTTAGCAGTATGGAATGCAAAACTTTTTACTATAGATTCTGTATTCTCTACCAACTGCAAATTATGATAAGGCACATATCCTGGAATTGGTCTTTCTCATAGGATGGCTTTTGGGTCTTTGATCCTCATGGCCATAGTTTGAACCATGGTAATGGTGTATTAACCATGTCCTTCAGCATGAAAAAGTAAGCCAAGATTGCTCTGGAACTGAATCTGTGTCATTTTCACCAGATATTGTTGCCTTTAGTAAAGTAGCTTTTGATGGTTCACATGCCTCTTTTGTATCAATTATTTGGGTTCTTGTTCCTTTCAGATATCTTATTTGCTATGTGCGCTAGGGGATGGTCATCTCTTGAACTTTCTATTGAACATGAGCACTGGGGAGTTAACAGATAGGAAAAAGGTGTCCCTTGGTACCCAACCTATAACACTCCGCACTTTCTCGTCAAAGAATACCACACACGTCTTTGCTGCATCAGATAGGCCTACTGTCATTTACAGCAGTAACAAGAAGTTACTTTACAGCAACGTAAATCTGAAAGAAGTCAGTCACATGTGCCCTTTCAATTCGGCTGCTTTCCCAGACAGGTAACCAGTGCCTTTCTCTTGTTTTACTTGAAGTGAATTATATATTGAGCGCTTGAAA
The DNA here is from genome assembly GCA_019656275.1 of Rhododendron kiyosumense. Classification (NCBI taxonomy): domain Eukaryota; kingdom Viridiplantae; phylum Streptophyta; class Magnoliopsida; order Ericales; family Ericaceae; genus Rhododendron; species Rhododendron kiyosumense. Next base: position 1,456,814 of record BPLS01000518.1, read on the forward strand.
CATTGATTATTTTCTTTTGCATTGATTTCTACTTGTAGAGGAAAGGAAACGTGTTACACCATATTTGGATCTTTGGATTTCCGAAGGGAAAGGAAAAGGAAGAATAGAGTATATGAATATCGAAATAACTTTATTTCCCTGTCGTTTGACTAGCTAGTGCGAACATTTGATCAGAAAATGAAGCAACCTTCCTTTCTCGTAGAGCATCTCCAGTGCACTCCCTAAAAATGGCTCCTAAAAGAGTCATAAGGTGGACACCTAAGTGGGACCCAATTTTAGGTGCTAAAGATTTGCTAATGTAGGAGTGAATCCTGTGCTCAAATGGATAGCTAATATGTTGTGTTAAAAACGTATAGAAATCCATAAAGTGAAGTGGTCATCCACTCTCCCTTCCAGGGTCTGTATCTGTCCCTATCTCTTGGCTCCTAAGTAGATTGCTAGATTTAGGAGCCATGTAGTCACTCCTACAAAAATTAACTACGTAGGAGGTCATGTAGAGAGCCTATTGGGGTGTACAAAAAGGACACTCACTTTCTAAATACTTTAGCAACTCTCACTAGTAATGTTTGTGAGCACATTGGAGATGCTCTTGAGATGCTATCTATATTTCATTAGTGTCCCTGCTTCCCCTACTGCTGCGGATAGTGTCTCAATCTTTACCTGTGCTATTTGCTTCTATACTGTTATGGTAGTTGAGAGAGATAGAGAGACACATTTTTTTAAAGTTTTTTCTTCTATTCTCTTCTCATTTATTGTCCGGTGGTGTGGGAGCTTTGGACTTTGATGTTTTCTTGGTTTGGGTTGAAGTGGGCCATTTCGAGGAATGTCATGAAGCTCTTAATCGCATGGCTAGAGTGGGAAAAAGAAGGAAGCGTGTTTGGGCCATGATCTCTCTTTGTTTGATGTGGATAATATGGCGTGAGAAGAACTTGAGATATTTTGAAGGGATGGCTAATCCTTTATTTAGGATCAAGATTCTTTTTAGTAGCTTGTTCAGTTTGGACAAAGGGGAATGTATTCCTTCCCTTGACCATTTCGTAGATTGGTTTGATTTGTGGCTTTTTTGTAATCCCCTTGTTTGTATATGGGCGGCATTCCCTTAATGCATGGTATCTAATATATTTGTTGTCAAAAAAAAAAAAAAAAAAAGAGAAGAGAAATCTTCTAATGGGTGACCATTTTCCTTTCCACAGTCTTGCAATTGCAAAAGAAGGAGAGCTGACAATTGGCACCATTGATGATATCCAGAAACTTCATATCCGCTCCATCCCCCTTGGGGAGCATGCACGCCGTATTTGCCATCAAGAGCAGACTAGGACCTTTGCAATATGTAGTTTGAAGTATAACCAATCAAGTACAGAAGAGGCTGAAATGCACTTTATTCGTTTGCTGGATGACCAGACCTTTGAGTTCATCTCAACTTACGCACTTGACCAATACGAGTATGCCTGCTCCATACTTAGTTGCTCCTTTTCTGATGATGGTAATGTGTATTACTGTGTGGGGACAGCTTATGTTATGCCTGAGGAGAATGAGCCATCCAAGGTAATATTTCATGCCCTCTACGGTAATTCGCTTACCCAAATTTTGCTTCAAATCTCACAAGGTTTTGAACTAGCCCAAGTTTAGGGCAAAATCTTTTTATCTCACATCTGGGAGTGGTGCTAAGTTAGAAACTTTTGAGGGCTAACTTTCCAAAAACCATTTCGGTAATGCTTTGAGTTGATTTTTTGTGTTCTGTTAGAATGTGGCGGAACAACTGGAAAGGATCCCCTGGCAGATAACTATGTTTTGCTTACAACAATTTCACTTTCGATAGATCTTTGATCCAAAAACAAACTCTATTTGCAATTGGGAAAGATAAACTATTTACGGGTGAAGCAGTCTTCTTTGTAATCATTACTCTGACACAAATTCAACGAGCTACTTGTCAGAAATGTCATCTTCCTCGAAATAGGATTGCTAGTCTTTATTCTTTTTGGTACCTACTGTTTCACCTGAGATTGTTATTATTGTTCTTAAAGTGGAATGGGAAAACTACTTTTAGAATTTAGGAGACTAAGTGTAGCCTGCTCAATTAATTAGTTGAAAGAAGCACATTGAGGTTTTGCACTGTAGTCTGTACACAATATGGCAGGCTGAACAGACATGGACACCACTCTCAGCCAGTTATTTTGAATGAGATGGGGCTGTGCTTCTAAAGGTTTCTTACGTTATTCAATTTTACTTTTGCCCTATGGGAATTTGTTTTGCTTCGTTATGAAACTTAAATTTTGGTGTTCACCTTTGTTTTTATTCTCTTTCTATGATAGGGTCGGATAATCGTATTCGCAGTTGAAGATCAGAAGTTAGTGCTTATTGCAGAGAAGGAAACTAAAGGGGCTGTCTATTCTCTTAATGCCTTTAATGGAAAGCTGCTTGCTGCTATCAATCAAAAGATTCAGTTGTTCAAGTGGATGCTTCGGGATGATGGCACCCGAGAATTGCAATCGGAATGCGGACATCATGGACACATACTTGCCCTTTATGTTCAAACTCGTGGAGATTTCATTGTTGTCGGTGATCTAATGAAATCTATCTCCTTGTTAATCTATAAGGTATGATGACCAAACCCTGTTAAAATAGCGCACATATCTAGTTATACCTTTGTGGTTAACTGCATGAATCTCCTCTTAGTAACTTGTCTGGTTTGGATGGCAAGAACCTCGAGGGGAAATGGGAAGTTGATTCTGGGTCTCAAACTTCTCTGACTGGACTCTCACGTTCCTCGAGGATTGTGTGAACTGTTTAAGAGTAAAGAAAATTCTTTGAGTCTAGAATATTTTATAGAAAATAAATTTTCCAAAGGGAAAACCCTAACCAAACCAAACACTTTAGGGCATCTCCAACCATACTTTCTTCGTTTTGAAGAATTTCACTACTCCAACTTCATTTTTGTTCTTCAATTTGAAGGACTTTTTTTATATTCTCCAACTATGAAGAACCATCCTTCCAAATGAAGAACCTTCATTTCATTTTCAACTTTAGAATGCAATAATATGTTAATATTATAATTTATTTATCAAAGAAATAGTATAATTAGAAAATGATTTACAATACATGAGATCAATCATAACATCGTTAACAAATTTCTAAAACTTTTATATGTTAAAGTTTGGAGGAAAAGTTGAGGTTTGGAGAGAAATGAATGAAGAATGATGATTGGAGTTCATGTCAATAGTTGTATTCCTTAAAATCACTTTTTGGATTAAATATACTCCCTCTGTTCCATAATGTTAAGACACTTTCGGAATTGCGTGTCATTTTTAAATTGCGCTATCTTTTAATTCAGAATGTTTTACGAGATTTTCAAAACTTTTTTTAATTGATCTAATTAGAATCTATCAAACAAGATCCATATTACTTGTAAAGAATATTATGGATAGGCAATTTTTTCCTAGGGTTGAAATAGTGCAAGTGTCCAGCTTTTTGGGATGGAGGGAGTACTATTTTGGTTCTCCAAAATGAGAATTGGGTTGGAGATGCTCTTAATGGCGTTGACTTTAGAATTTGCAATACTAAAATTTTCTTCTAATGAGATTCGATTGCTTCTTTGGAATCTGGCCATCCAATGAGCTCTCCTGAGTGTGTATTTCTTGTCCACTGGGTGATTTTTATATCATGTCCACTGGATGATTTAGATGTGCCCACAAGTTAAAGGACAATTCTTTGCTTAGCCTACATAAAGGAGAAAAGAAAGAAAGAAAAATGAATGCTCAGCACGGTCAACTCTCTATGATTTCTCTCTCCTAATTGTTCCCTTCTTTCCCATTAAACACTGCGTTAAGGTTCCTTCTAATACTCTTTGGTATGGTGGTGTGTTCAGCATGAGGAGGGTGCTATTGAGGAAAGAGCGCGAGATTACAACGCGAATTGGATGTCAGCGGTTGAAATTCTCGATGACGACATTTACCTCGGCGGCGAGAACAACTTCAACCTCTTCACCGTCAGAAAGAACAGCGAGGGGGCCACCGATGAGGAGCGGGGCCGCCTCGAGGTGGTCGGCGAGTACCACCTTGGAGAATTCGTCAACCGCTTCAGACACGGCTCTCTCGTCATGCGCCTTCCAGATTCCGACGTGGGCCAGATCCCTACTGTAATATTTGGGACAGTTAATGGGGTTATTGGCGTCATTGCCTCTCTGCCTCATGATCAGTACCAATTCTTTGAGAAGTTACAGTCCAACTTGAGGAAAGTGATAAAGGGCGTGGGAGGGTTGAGTCACGAGCAGTGGAGGTCGTTTTACAATGAGAAGAAAACGTCGGATGCCAAGAATTTCTTGGACGGAGACCTCATCGAATCATTCCTTGATCTTGGGCGGGCCCGCACAGAGGAGATTTCCAAGGCAATGAATGTTCCGGTGGAGGAGCTTATGAAGAGAGTGGAAGAGTTGACAAGGTTGCACTAGTAAGACGACATCGGTTCCGTTCTTATTTTATTTGTTTTAAATCTGTATCTCTTCACTTTTTTTCCTTTTTTGTTTTGGCCTCTAGTTCTCAGATTGGGAGAAGGCATTGCTATGCAATGTGTAGTGTTGTAAACATAAGATGAATTGTTTATGGTTTAGTGTATGCTTGTATAACAAGCTTGGAGTTTCGTTTTGAGGAATATTTATGGAAGTGAAACCCAAAAACATTGAGATTTCATCAGTGCAAGTGGTTCAATTTCAGGAATTATTTGCATGATTTTTGTGATTTGCATTCTACAATATCTACTTTGTGCTATGGTTTGTTGATGATAAAAATACTGCCAGTCGAAAGTTCCATTGCCCATCGCTCTCGGGACATGCATCTCGTTTTGACAATCCTAAGAACTCATTTTTGAATTTGAGTTTCCTATCAACACATTCATGTTCCAAACACTGCCCAAAGGCACATGCATGGTTTATTGAAGGCACACAGTGCCAATTCACAAACATGGCGACATGCTTTATCCAGTTTTTTCTTTCTGAGGTAACTCTTTATCCAGTTGAGGCATTTCCCACCATTGAAGCCTACATGTTGGGAGAGAGAGAGATAGGAGTTTTGCTATGAGGACCGACCTGGAGAACCGATAGGATACAGATCTGACATGGCAGCTTAGGTGGAGAAAATGGGGCCCACTCTTGCCGTTCAAAATTTTGACTGCAAATTTTGGCCCTAGCGCGTGTAGGGCGCATACAATCGTCAATTTCTTCAATCAATGATTCAGATTATAAATAATTTATTACCGGTAATAGCTTTAAAAACACATCGCAACCGTTGATTGGTGAGATCGATGGTCTGTGTGCCGCACTACGTGTTGTAGTGCACCAATTGCATTACAGCGTTTCCCAATCCGCTAAAACCTAATTCGTAAACACCACCGACTCAGAGTATCTACAATGCTATAATTAAAAGTAAAAAATTTTTAAAGTTAACAATGCTGATGCAAAATATGGCTCACAATGTTATAATTAAACTTAACAATCTCTTTAGAAATAATCAAATTTTGAGCTTTGGATAACCAAAACTAGCAATTTTTGACAATAATAAAATTTAATAGACCCTACATATTTTCAATCAAATATACCAATCATTATACAAAAATGTTCCATCTCTCTTCCCTTTTCCCCTCTTTCTTTTTGAACAATATTTTTGGAAAAAAATATTTTAATAATTTTTTTTTAGAAAGCAGTATTTTAAAAATTGTTTTTTTTTGAAAACAAAGTTTCAAGAACTATTTTCCATTTCTAGTAAATAGTTTTTATTAGCTTCAAAACTATTTTTAGATAAATTATTTTCTACTGTTTACGGTTTTTAGTTTTTTATAATTTGAAAAGATGATATGACAAATTTTGATTATGTCATTGTAAATATTTATATTGCTAACCTTAACAATCTCTTAAATGAATAATCAAAAACTGATGTGTCAATTTTTGGTTATCAATTTTTGATTATAGCCTTGTGGATACTCTCAGAGTCCATTTTGTCTCCACCTAGTCAGCAATTGTCTAGGTGAGTTGGTACGTGGAATTACTTTCTTGCTCGCCTTCAAAGCAAAACACCATCGACTCCACTTTTGGCCAATTATACTCAGCCCAATATAGTTTGAAAAAATGACGGCCAATGACGTTTTTTGATAATTAATACCCGCCAAAGACATTTTTAATATTAACAAATGTTCTTAATTTATCCTTAATGGATATTAATTATCAAAACATGTCATGTGCCGTGATTTTCCCATATAGTTTTTATTTAGGCTCTGTTTGGAACTTGTGGAAAGGAAAGGAAAGGAAAAGAAAATAAAAGAGAGGGAAAATGGAAAGAAAGTGAATTACTTTCCCTTATTTGATTGTAGAAAGAAAATGAAAAGAAACTAGGAAGAAAATGGTTTTCTCTTGTTTGACTTCAAGAAGAAAATGGTTTTCTCTTCTACAAATTAGGCACTTCTTCCATTTCCTTCATTTTCCCAGCCACTCCAGAGCTTTCCTTTCTTTTTCCTTTCTATTTTCTTTTCCTTTCCCTTATATAGGAATCAAACAACTCCTGAAGAAAATTTTTTATTTTCCTTTCTTTTCTCCCACTTTCCATAAGTTCCAAACAGGCCCGAAAAGAAACTAGGAAGAAAATGGTTTTCTCTTGTTTGACTTCAAGAAGAAAATGGTTTTCTCTTCTACAAATTAGGCACTTCTTCCATTTCCTTCATTTTCCCAGCCACTCCAGAGCTTTCCTTTCTTTTTCCTTTCTATTTTCTTTTCCTTTCCCTTATATAGGAATCAAACAACTCCTGAAGAAAATTTTTTATTTTCCTTTCTTTTCTCCCACTTTCCATAAGTTCCAAACAGGCCCTTAGTTTCAACTACTTCGGGCTTGGATCCTGTCAAGTTACTCTAAAA